>CM046443.1:19856259-20076099 GCA_025506515.1 Flaveria trinervia
TCAATTTGCAAACGAGTTTGGAGGAAGCCATACTCAAAAGCTACAAAGGTGAGTTCTAGGACCCCTTTTTTACTGGTTTTTAAATGATTTTAGGGCTAGAAATACATGAATATATGTTTTTATTTAACTGGGTTTCGGACCCGTATGCTTGAATGTGTGTATGATGATGTTATGATGTCATGTGTGACTATGTTCATGCTTGATGATGTATGGTTGTGTTTCTAAGGCTTAGAGGGTAAGATTTAAGCTTAGAATATGATGAATGGTGCATGAGAATTGAGTATGATGTTTTAGACCCACTTGATAAGTTTTTAAATCAGCCTAAGTGTTTGGAAGTAAATGCGGATGAAAAGGGTTAATGCGGATGAACATTAACCAATGGGTAAGTCAATGCGGATGAGGTCAATACAGATGAGCATTGACTAAGTGCAGGAAACGCGAATGAGCATTGACTAAGTATGGAAATGCGGAAGAGCAAAGTAAGTCAATGCGGATGAAGTGAGTCAATGTGGATGATCATTGACTAAGTGCAGGAAATGCGGAGGAACATTTGACTAAGTATGGAAATGCAGATGCGCAAAGTAAGTCAATGCGGATGAAGTGAGTCAATGCAGATGATCATTGACTAAGTGCAGGAAATGCGGAGGAACATTTGACTAAGTATGGAAATGCGGATGAGCAAAGTAAGTCAATGCGGATGAAGTGAGTTAATGTGGATGAAGGAAACCAAATGCGGATGAGTTAGGCAAATGTTGATGACAAATGCGGATGAACTATAGCCAATGCGGATGAACTGTAGGAAATGCGGATGACTATAGGAAATGCGGATGAACACTTAGAAAAATTCTGACTTTTTGGGGAAAAAGAGGTAATGTAGGCTTTGACCTAGGAGATTCCCGGGGGTTATGAAAGTTGACATTTGAGGTCATAAATGGTATGTTGGGCACGTAATGTATTGTGATTGATGCTTATGCATGATGATGATGAAGTTGCATGGTTATGCATGATGTATGTTATGTATGTATGATGCCCTGCATGATGATATATGAATGATATGTTTATGTTCCTTGTGATGATGTATGTTTATCTTTCCTATGACTTTACATGTTATGATAATGAATGAACGAAGTATATGTAACGTAAAGTGAAAGATAATGAAAGAAGAACATGAAGTAAGAGTGCATGCATTAACAGGTAATGAAAGTAATGATAGCCTTGTAAGCATGGCATGCACATCGAGGTATTTCTTTGTGATTGATCATTTGTATAGAACTATTGCTGCATACCTTAGGTACTGTGACCACGATGTGTGATGCACCGTTATAGAAGGTCTATGAGAGGCCTAGGTCCAGAGCCATGAACAGAAAGGTGCTTATGGCAATGGTACAGGTACAGTCATACCTTAGGTACTGTGACCACGAGGTGCGATGCACCGTTATAGAAGGTCTATGAGAGACCTAGGTCCAGAACCATGAACAGAAAGGTATTGCATAGTAAACCTAAATCTTACCCTAGGTACTGTGACCACGAGGTGCGATGCATTGTTATAGAAGGTCTATGATAGACTTAGGTCCAGTACCATGAACAGAAAGGAAGGTTTATGGTTGTCAGAAAGGAAAAGTAAAGCATGAAAGATTAAAGAAGATAATGATGATATTAGCTGTATGTACGTATGATGTATGGTCACGAATGAATGTAATGTATAGTATGATTTTGATAGAGAGCAAAGAATGGTGTTACGAAAGAAAAGTATGTTTTATTGTAAAACTAGAACTCACTTAGCAACGCTGACTTTTATGCATTTTGCAGTTGGCAGGTGAGCATTGCTGAGAATGGCACGAGACAGCTGCTCAACTCTTTTGGATGGCATCCATTTATATAAAACTTTTGTGATGTAATACAACAATGTAATTTTGTAACTGACTAACGATGCATTATTTGCAAAAGTTTTTATGATGAAATGAAATGCCATATGTTCTATGTTTCCGCTGTAATGTTTTAATGATTAAATGCAAAGTATATGTTTTATGTGCGATGACTTACCAGATGTAAGCGTCCCGGGAACGGGGCCTTACATTATCCAAGAAAAGCAGAAGGTGTTTTGCATGGCTATAGTGATAGTAGCTACAATATTGATCGTGATGATGGTCGAAGTACAACAGGACACATATTTTATTATGGTTCAACCCCTAATACTTTGTGTTCTCAAAAGCAAAGTACGATAGCGTTATCATCATGTGAAGCAGAATACATGGCAGCCAGTTCAACAGCTTGCCAGGCTCTATGGTACGAGAGTTGATAAGTGAAGTTACTGGAAGACAACCGCAGAAGGTAGTGTTAAAAGTGGATAATACTTCAGCGATTGCCTTAGTGAAGAACCCAATATTTCACAACAGAAGCACACATATAAAGTCTCGGTTTCACTTCATTCGCGAGTGTGTTGAAAATAATGAAGTGATCGTTGAGCACATATCTGGCATTGAACAAAAGGCGGATATATTGACAAATGCACTGACAAAAATATTATTCAAGGAGATGCGAGATCTACTTGGCGTTGAAGATCCCCCTTACACGACTCGGAAATTTAAGGGTGAATGTTGGGAATTTCCTAGTCTATCTCATGGCTCATGCGTGGGGGTAGCTAGCACATAAGATTATTAGCTCGAGAAATTGGGAGTTGATAAATACACACATTATTAATTAATTAGTGGATAATTATCTAGAATCCTATATAGATTATGATAGGATGTGTGATAGAGAATTATCATGCAATTAATTAATAGGAATCCTAGTTATAGTCAAGTTAGTTTAGATTGGCTGTAAATACCATGTATTTGGTAGGGATTAAAGTCAAGTTTTTGAGATAGTTTTCTTAAATAATACACATTGACCGGGTGTTAGCCATCAAATACATCGTTGTGTTCCTTCCCTAATTTTTGATTTGAATATTTTGCTACCAATTATTCCCTTTACTTATCATAGCATCATCGAGTGATATATATCACCTGATTTAGATTTAAAAAAAGGGACTAAAATCTAACTAAAAAGGTTATTAGCTTTCTTACCCTGAACTATCCACCTAGCATTTCTTAAGTTAAAACTACTGTTGGCAACGTTCCCATCCATGACTTCATCATCGGGTTCACGAACCCGAATTGCAAGCCACTGTCTCAGCTTGAGGGACTTGCAACGGTGATCCTGACTTCCCGCAGTACCTAATAGAACCCGATGACCCATCCTGAGAATGACCTGAGCACCCTTCAAAGGATTTGATCAAACGAGTAGTTGTCCCTGGGGCGTTACGCTGTTGTAGTTTTGACGAAGTTATTAGTAATTGTTAAGGTAAGAAAGGAAATCAGAGAGGAGAGAATTCACACAAATTGCATAGTTTCATTCTGAGGTCGTTAGACTGGTTATAACAACCTCCAACGGCCAACTAACTTTGTACAATTACAGTCCCTCATGTTTACATTCTAACATATTCGACCCCTCAAGTAATTCAAGTATTACAATTGACACTTTAACCCCTTTAACTAACAACATTTATTTATTAGGCACCACTACTAACACTTAACATCTATCAATACTCCCGGGCCGAAAGATTCTTGTCCTCAAGAATGGAAATTGGGAAATCGCAACTGAAACTCCTCAAGGTCTTCCCAAGTGGCATCTGCTGCAGACAAACCTTGCCAATGGATCAACACACTGGTTGATAGGTGATTGCCTTTGCGAGTGATCTTCCTATCCAGAATTGCTCTTGGCTGAAAGAGAAAACGAGGCTCAGTAGGAAGTGGAGTGATAGGACCAGTTGGTGCAGAAGCACCCTTTAACACAGACACATGGAATGTAGGATGGATTTGACAAGAATCAGGAAGATCCAACTGATAAGCCACCTGCCCCACCTTCTTAACAACCAAAAATGGGCCATAAAACTTAGGCGCCAACTTATGAAAACGATGGGACCTCATAGTGGTCTGGGCATAAGGTTGCAGCTTCACATATACCCAATCCCCTGCTTGGAACTGCCTTTCAGATCGGTGCATATCAGCCTGTTGCTTCATCCTATTCCGAGCAACCAACAATTAGCTTTCAGCTGACTCAACTTCAATTTCCTTTCCTGAAACAGTTGCTCAAGAGAATCCACTAGAGTATCATGTGGAATAAAAGGAATGTGTAGAGGAGGAGGAACACCATACAAAGCCTCATATGGGGACATCCGGATAGCAGAGTGGTAAGTACTATTGTACCACCATTCAGCCAATGTTAACCACTTAGGCCATTGCAAAGGAGAATCCATCACCATACATCTTAAGTAGGATTCCAAACACCGATTGAGAACTTCTGTTTGACCATCTGATTGAGGATGGTAAGCAGAAGAAAAAGCCAATTGCACCCCTTGCAATCTCATAAACTCAGTCCAAAACTTGCTCAAGAACAAAGGATCCCGGTCAGATACAATAGTGGTAGGACAGCCGTGCAGCTTGAACACATTATCAAAAACTACCTGAGCCACCTGTGCAGCTGTGTATGGATGACAAAGACCCATAAAATGGCCATACTTTGTAAACCGATCCACCACCACCAAAATGGTATCTTTACCCATAGACTTGGGCAACCCACTGATAAAATCCATGGAAATATCAGTGAAAATAGAAGTAGGGGTAGGTAAAGGTTGCAACAAGCCTGGGGAGGCAACTGTTTCATACTTGGCTCTCTGACAAATACTACAGTCTTTAATAAACTGCCGGACATCTTGAGCACACTTCTTCCAAGAGAATAAGGATTGAATTCGGTGTAAAGTGGGAAGAAACCCTGAGTGGCCCCCCATAGGTGTGGAATGGTACAGCTTGATGATATCTTGTTTTAAAGCTGGATCATTGCCAATAAAGAGCTTGCCCTTCTTTTTGAGAAGACCATTATCAAAAGAAAAATGGTTGACTGGAATACCCTGCTGCAGAGACTGAATGATGGCTGCAGCAGCTGGATCAGAGGACCAAGATTGTTGAAGTTTAGGTAGAAGTAGGGGGTCTAATGAACTAACAGCCATTTGAAACAAGGTCACCCCATCTACCCGAGATAGAGCATCTGCAGCCGAATTCTCTGCACCCTTCTTATATACAATCTCATAGTCATAAGGCAATAACTTGGCTAACCAAGTATGCTGCAGAGTTGTTGTGACCTTTTGCTCTATCAAGTACTTCAAACTCTTTTGATCAGTACGGATTATAAAATGCTTAGCAATCAAATAATGGTGCCAATGTTTCACAGCCATTATAATTGCTAAAAGTTCTCTTTCATAAACAGAAAGAGATTGTTGCTTAGGTGAGAGACCTTTGCTAATGTAAGCAATCGGATGGGAATCCTGCATCAATACTGCCCCTAACCCCTGCCCTGATGCATCAGTTTGAAGGATAAAAACCTTCTTAAAATCTGGTAATGCCAATACAGGGGCAGATGTAAGTGCTTCCTTAAGCTGCTCAAAAGCCAATTGGGCCTCAAGAGTCCACCTAAAGGCTTCCTCTTTCTTCAAAAGGTTAGTAAGAGGCTTGGCAATAGACCCGAAGGATTTGATGACCTCCTATAGTAGCCTGCAAGACCAAGGAAACCCCTCAACTGTTTAAGAGTTGTAGGAGGCGTCCAATCAACAACAGCCTTGATCTTGTTAGGATCAGTTGTTACTCCGGATGACTGAATGATGTGCCCCAAATATTCCACCTTATCACCAGCAAAGGAACACTTAGACAACTTTGCTACTAAAGAATTAGCCCTTAATAGCTGCAAAACCTGCTCAAGATGATGAACATGCTGCTCCATGTTCTTGCTATACACCAGAATATCATCAAAAAAAACCAGAACACACTTCCTAAGTAGAGACTTGAAAGTGTTATTCATCAGGCTTGGAAGGTGGCTGGTGCATTTGTAAGGCCGAATGGTAGAACTAAAAATTCATAGTGGCCTTGATGCGTCCTGAATGCTGTCTTATGAATGTCTTCCTCATGCATACGTATCTGATGGTAAACAGACCTGAGATCCAGTTTAGAAAACACAGTACTTCCCCCTAACTCATCCAACAAATCATCAATCAACGGAATGGGAAAACTGTTCTTAACAGTGGCCTCATTCAACCTTCTATAATCAATACACATCCTCCAAGACCCATCCTTTTTCTTAACCAAAACTATAGGTGCAGCAAATGAACTAGTACTCTCTCTAATGACCCCTAGATCCAATAACTCCTGGGTCATTTGTTCTATAACATCTTTCTGCAAGGATTGATACCTGTAAGGCCGCTGCACAATAGGCTGTGTTCCTTCTTTAAGAATAATCTTGTGGTCACAAGATCTGGATGGAGGTAGTGTCGTAGGGACAGCAAACACATCATCAAATTTAGCCAACAATTCTGCAATTTCTTTTGGATAACCAGCACCCTCTACTTTTGGAACTTGCTGAGATTCATTTCCACCCATGGCCTGCAAACTGAACAATTGAGCATGAGCAAAAGAGTGTTTATCAAACACCCCACAATCCATCTTATCTACTGCACATAAACTGGTCCCCACAGACTTAGTTCCCTTAAGTTCAAACTCAGATCCATTCATATTAAACTTCATAGTCAGTTTTTTAAAATTCCACACAATATCATTAAGACCCTGCAGCCACTGCACTCCCAATACCATGTCATAATTGGGCAGAGTTATCACCAACACATCAGTTTCAAACCACTTCCCCTGCATCATCCATTGCAGATTTTGACAAATACCACTGCAGGACATGTTATTCCCATCAGCAACTATCACATTCATGGGACTAATAGCAGTGACAGGACACCCCATCTTCTTAGCCACCCTCGTGTCCAAAAAATTATGAGTTGACCCAGATCAATTAATATCTCTAAGGTTTTAGTACCAATAGAACCTTTAACCTTCATTGTAGAATAAGATGGCACTCCCATAATGGCATGTAAAGAAATTTGAGGTTGAGCAGTGCTTTCTACAATGTGTCCAACAGTAACTCCTTCTTCCTCATCCTCATCCTCCACTAACTCTAAAGAAAACAGTTGTTTCTTCTTACACACATGACCTGGAGTGAATTTCTCATTACACCCAAAACATTCCCCCTTGGCTCTTTTTTCCTCAATTTCCTTAGGAGACAATCTTCTAGTAACTAATGGTTTAGGTTTAATTGGGGGTGCTGGTAATAAAGGAATATTAGAGCCCCCAGTCAATGCAGGTGTGCCCATATAACTGCCCTTACTACTTCCAGCAACAAAACTATTCTTAGCTGACCTATTCCACTGGTTGGAATATATGGAATTCAAAGATTCCTCCTGGATTCTAGCTAGCAAATAGGCCTCAGGCAAATTTTTTGGTCTCAACAACCTCAAAGGATAACCTATTTCAGGCTTAACAGCTCTAAGGAACAAACTCACCGCATATTCATCACAAATTGACACCTTAGTAAGGGCTAAATCAAACTCCTTACATAATTCCTGCAAGGAACCTGTTTGCCTAATTGCAGCCAATGATCCCATCGAATCATGGCCTAAAACTGTGGCAAAACGTGCAGAAATGAAAGACTTATAATCATTCCAAGGCATACCTTCAATAGAGCCTCCCCTGGATGAAATAAATGACTGATGCCAGAGGAGAGCCAAATCCTCCAAATGAACAATTGCAAATCTCACTTTGAGTCTCTCCGGCGTTGAATCAATGGTGAAAAAGTGTTCTACCTTGACCAACCATCCTTCAACATTCTCACCATTGAATTTGGGGAATTCAATCTTAGTGAGCCGATTGCTGCTGTTATTGTACGAATTCCAGCTCGAATCACCTCCTTCCGAACGATCATGATTGATTACAGGTTGTTTCGCTAATATCTGAACGCTTTTCACCAATTCATTCAGCTGTGACTTAATCGCCTCCATTTCCCCCAAATTCTTCGATGTTACCACTTTAATCGCCTCCAATTCCTTCAAATTCTTGCTATTATCTGATTCTAAACGTAGCAGTGAAGCCTCCTGCTCCTGCATTCGTTGCTCAATCGTTTGATTTCTGGTCGTCATCTTCCTTCAGTCTCGCGGTATCGGAATTAGGTTTAGGGTTCAATCTATGGATTGGATAGTGGAATTGAATCGGAATCAAGAGTTATCCGAGGATCGGATAGCTCTGATACCAATGTTAAGGTAAGAAAGGAAATCAGAGAGGAGAGAATTCACACAAATTGCATAGTTTCATTCTGAGGTCGTTAGACTGGTTATAACAACCTCCAACGGCCAACTAACTTTGTACAATTACAGTCCCTCATGTTTACATTCTAACATATTCGACCCCTCAAGTAATTCAAGTATTACAATTGACACTTTAACCCCTTTAACTAACAACATTTATTTATTAGGCACCACTACTAACACTTAACATCTATCAGTAATTGTGCTTGTGCTTGTGCTTGTAAAAATGTTTTGGAGGTTGTTGCTGCTACATTTACAAACCAAGAAGCAGTTTTTACAAAAGTTGTAAGTATGTCGCTGCTAGATGCTTACAAACCAAAAGGCACGAATGCTTGCAAAAGAACTTCCTAACCTAGCCTTAGTAGCATGTTGCCGCTGGTTTATGCATTAGAGCTGGCCACAAAGCAAAAGATTAGAGCTTGCAAAGCGTAGGCTATAGTTGTCAGTCTCAGTACCTTGCATTCTTGGTCTCACTTACCCCTGCAATTGCTTTTGTTAGTGCATCTGTTGAAACAATGATACTGCCTTAAATGTTGGTAGTTTGTGTTTTTTTTTGGTTTAGTTACCTGTTTTTTGAACAGCGGTCATTTTGCTCCTGTGATGCAAGAATCTGCATCTAGCGATTGCTTTGGTTTGTGTCAGTTAGTGCTAGAGGTGATGGTGTGTTGGTTGGTTCATAAACTAAACTGACTCATTCAAGTAAATGGGTCAAAACTATCACTTCTATTATTTATAATAGACCTGCCAGAAAAAAAGGGATATGCACTATCA
This sequence comes from Flaveria trinervia, assembly GCA_025506515.1. Taxonomy (NCBI): domain Eukaryota; kingdom Viridiplantae; phylum Streptophyta; class Magnoliopsida; order Asterales; family Asteraceae; genus Flaveria; species Flaveria trinervia. Next base: position 19,865,258 of record CM046443.1, read on the forward strand.
CCAGTTACCAACAACCCACTTCCAACAATTATATCTATTTATATGATGCTTTCCAAAAAAATGCTTACTAATAACATATGATTCATATCAACTATATATTTCTATTTCATTCCAGCTATTATAATTAAGATAAAAAACATAACTAAGTAAATATCATCAGAACTTATGAAAAATATATGGATAAAGTTGACAGGACTAAAAGTTTAATTCGTTTTAGTCATAGATAAAGATAAGCTTAGCTCTTCAATAGGCACTGATCCGTGACAAAAATATCCTATAACAGTAGCACTTAGCAACCCATTTTTGTGATGTGCAAGACTTACAAAAACAAGAGAATTATGTAAGTTAAAATTTTAAATAAACTACTTATCCCCAGCGACAATTATCAGTCCAGTATTGGTCTAATTTGTAGACCAAAAACCTCAACTAATATAGAGCAAAACAAATCAGAATTTGCAGCTCTTTTGCAGCCCTAATCTGGACCCGTATGCATCCAATAAGCGACTAATATTGGGACAAAACAGATCAGTTCCCAGCCCCTTTGGCATTCCAATTCAGAACCTGAAATTACACAAATCGGATGCTACTGTAGGGGTAAAACAGTTCAGTTTTACACCCCTTTTTGTAATGAACATTTAGACCTGAAAACAAATAAGACCTGTCTCTAGTTTGCAAACCAACAGATCGATCTAGCATCCATTTGGCAGTCCAATAGTGGACCTGAACCGATTAGTATTCTTCTCTTATTAAAGAAACTAAGTTTGCATTTTCAGCTCATTTTCTAGTCTAAACAAATCCCCAGCTGATGCTACTAACTTTAACACAACTCACTGGTTTTTTACTGATTACAATCTGATAGCAAGTATTAAAACCAGCTAGTTAAACTACGAAATGCAACAAAGATTTATCTAATTTGTAGAACAGTTAGTATGCAGCTTTAATTCATCAAGGGAGATATGTTTATGGCAATAAATTAGTGACTTAACATAGCATCAGGAGCAAAACAAATCACACACTACAAATCCAACATCAATTCGAATACAAAGTCAAAGATATTGCAATTATCAACTACTAAAGACAATTAAATCAACCAAAACACATTCCTACAATAACTTAATTAAGTTATAACACTTGCATCCACGTAAAAATATTAGAACAGGTCTTAAACTAGGGCTGAAACAAAACAACTATAATCAGACAATCAGCTTAATTTACGCCATTAATTTATTGCCCTAATAATCATATGAATGTTCAAATTTCTATCTGCATTTTCATGATCAACTACCCCATAAAAGACTTGTAAATGAATCCAAAAGAATGGGTTGTTTATCGCATTTATTTTGTAGAATAACATACATATAAACAGAATTACACCTGTTTGTGATAATAATAACAATACTCAGAGAAGCATATCAGACTTTGCAGGCAGCCTCTTGAAAAAATTAACCGGCACCGAAGGCATCTTGTTCCTAAATCTCGGGTGCCGTAGCCAGTAAAGCCCGAACAACACCGCCACCACTTGAAACGGAGTCACGTACAAAAACACTGCCCACACCAAAGCAATTATTATAAAAATGGATGTCGCTCTCGAGTCTCTCCAGCTGAGCAGTGCCATTGCTCGTTCTCCTTGAGTTGCTAGATCTCCGATCACCGTCTGCACTCTCCCCGCGATGCTCCTCATTCTGTCATACCTTATTCGCACGATATCTGGTGGTCGTGAGGTCGGGAACGTGTCGAATTCCTCATCTAACTCATCAGGATGTACCATTTCCGCCTGTGATATTCTAGCATCCATATGCGATGGTTTTCGTGGTCTATACCTGTAGTTCCATAGGCCGATTACAAATAGGTAGAGGAAGATTGTTGGTAGGATCAGCTCCGGGTAGCACACGAGTATCAAGAACAAGACGTGGACGAGGATCGTGGTTAACGGGTTCCGCCATTTGCGGATCCGTCTAGCCACCGGAAAACAGCTGTGATTCCCGACATGAGGGACATTATGCGGTAGAAGTTTGCTTTGCTCTTCCGCAAGCTCCACATATGGTAGTCAACGTCGAGCATGTACTCGACGTTTTCAGGTTTGAGTGGTGGCTCGGCTCTCGACAGCCGAGTTGCCACTATCAGCAACGCCTGGTGACGCAGCCAGTCGATGTGTCTGACTGGTATGGGTTGGACATAGTGCATTTTGGGGAGTAGTGGGCGGCCGTACTGAGCCACCATGTTGACCCACGCGGTGCATGTGAACCGTATAGCCAAATGGAGCTCACCGTTTTTCCTTAAACCGGACGGTGTTAGAACCAACAACGGGTAGTAATGAGTGTAAATCCGATCGGTTTCTAACGTCGATAGACGGATCCTAACTTTCCCGATCCTCTGGTCTTTCGACTCTTCCTTTCCGCTTATATGGCAATTGTCGAAGACCCCAATAGTGACGACTGTACACGGGTCATACACTTCCCAAGTGTACTGTTCATTCCAGCGAGGCGTTAGCGTGTTCAAAAGGGTCCTCGTTCGAACCCATTTGTTCCCATACTTGGCGACACAATAAGCATCGGTCAATCTACCTTCGCGCGCCTTCATTGGAAGCAAATTCTGGGCGCTTATGATCCCGAGCTCAAGAATCCCAATACTCGGTTTCCTCAAATGCTTGGACGACGGCTGCAAATCGCTACTAAAATGTGTGGCCTCATCAAGCACATGATAACCCGCATCTAAACATAACCTAAGATGAATCTTGCTCGAAAACTTCACGTCCTTCTTCTTTTCCCCTTCCTCCTCCCACTCGGACGGTCTCCCGAGATCGAACCACACCGCTTCTACAGGCTTCGTCGAGTCAACTCTCTGCGGGATCCGTCTCACCGGCACACTGGTCCGTCCTACACAAACATCCTTCCCGGGTCCCAACCTGTCTTCAACACTGATTACAACAAACTCGTCAAACGGCTCAGACGCCACCAGCATCAACTCGTCATGCCAAGCCGGGTTCAAGCCGCGCCCCTGCGAGATCTTCGTGGACCGCGTCTGGTTCCGCAGGCTTACTTTAACGTAAAACTCCGGCTGCCGAGTGCGATCCACCGGGAGAAGATCTTGAGCTTCTATCACATGAATCCTCAAGTAATACAACTTAGGCGAGAAATACACATTCGATCGCGTGTTGGCAAGATTATACGGGCTAACACCATGGGCGTCAGAATGCCAGGCTCCCGGAAAAGCTTCATCCGCCTGAGTCCCCATCCAAACAGCCAGCATGATTTCACCTCTAACCTTAACACCACTTTTGTTCTCCAGTCGGTACCACTGTGGGGCCAACGGGCTGTCCGGTGGGACTCTCGTCGGAACCTCCGCGATGTCAAATCTGATTTTCCCCACGAAGTCGTCTTTCGAGACCAAATCTTTATCTTTAACGACCAATTCAAGCATGGTGGATTGCAATCGCTCTTTAGAAAACGCAAATACTTGATTCCAAACAGGGCTCTGATTCTTCTCATGGTGCTTTGTGACCCCTTTGTAGTTCCCCAGCTTCACTTCCACGTACGGATCCAGGCTTCCGGTGAGGTCCATCGGCGGCAAGTCTCTGGCTTTCACCACGTTCACGTACAGGAAATGCATCCGCTCAACTAGATCGTATGTCGTCGCTGTTTTGTCCGCCCCGCGGTAGCCCATACGCGCCGCCACCGGCGGCCGTGTCTCCACCAGCCCGAACTCCGGCGGCGGTTTTTGGCCTGGGTGATGCATATGCATCATGGTGGTTGGCCCCGCTCTCATGAAACTCGCTTTCGTTTCCACGCTGGCCGGTGCTGGAGCCGCCGGAGACGGCGATGGACCGCCGCCGCCGCCTGTGCCCACAGAGTAAAAAGTTCTGACCTCCTTCTGTTTCTCTTTATTCTTCTTCTTCTTAACGTCTTCGTACTCCTTGTACTCGTTGGTAAAACCAAAATGACGGTTACTATTATTAATATTATTATTGATTTCATCGACAATTGGCGCCTGTTTGGCGGTTTCGTGACGGTGTTCCTGGTGGTGCTGCGACGGCCGTTCGTGCTCCGGCGGCGGCGGCGATTGTCGTGTTCCGTTCCGACCATGAGCCACATAGATTTTAAGCGCGATATCACCTCGAATATGCGAAAACATCCCACGTTTATCCAAAGGGTACCTCTGAACAGCAGCTTCACTCTCCGACGAGGGGACCATGGCACCAGAAATCCTCACACGACCCAGAAAGTTCTTATGCTGATCAGGCTTCCGATCATTGTAAACGGAGACTTCGATGGTGGAAAACTGCAGCCTCCTGGGGTCATCAACGTCAAAGACGAGGGTCTCGTTCCAGACGGGGTAACGATCTCTGGTTTTGGTGTGGGTGTGTAGTCGGTGGCCGTCGAAGTCGACTTCAACAAAGGGGTTGGCGGAGCCTTGGCCGTCTTTGGGCATGAGGTCGGCGGCGTCTTTGACTTCGACTATGAGGTTCGACATGTTTTCCGGTGGCCGGAGATGTGGGGAAGAAGACGGAGGGGGGAAAGGGTAATTACGTACAAGTGAAGGGATGATGGAAGTTGGGTATATGCGGTGCGATTGGGGGTGAAAGTGATGTGGTGGGGCCGGTGATTGGATGTGGGTCCCGATTTCTGGTTTATTGCTATGTGTCTCTGTTTTAGTGTTTTTGGTGTGGGGTATCAAAATTCAAAGGAAGTGAAGTGAAAGGAAGTGGGTTCTTTAGTAAATGAAAGGGTAAGATTGTTTAAATTGAATGATTAAACATGAATTAAATAAATTTAATGGTCTAATCTGTTTCTTTGTTTAATAATGTAACATACATGTCACACTAGACCTTCCTGTTCCTCTCCATTGTGAGGATTGTTAATTTGTTATATCCCTTTCTTTGTTAATTTGTTAATCTGTTTCTTTAGTATGTTTAACCCAATCACTAAAACGTTTATACAATTATAAAATTAATATTTGGTGACTATGTAATGTGTCACTTGAAATAGATTAATTATTTTGATTTATATAATTTATTTGTTTGTCAATGGAGACGGCGAGTAGCTTGGTGAATGTAGGATGCTCGGAAATGGAATTTTGATATGTTGTTGGTTGTTTGTCAATGGATTTTAATAGAGATTTCGTGTATTTGAGTTCGTTTTGTTGTTGCAGTTTTAGTTGTCATCAAATTAGAATTTTTTGCAACTCATACCTTTGGATTTTGTCGAAGTTGCAACCAAAATTTGTGTGATTGTGATTAGGGGTGATTAAGGGTTTTTTGTACGGTCAAGTGGCCTCCTATGATATTTTCTTTTTATATGGCATATTTACAACCATCACTAAGTGACCCCATAGTGATTTTGATGCCTATAAAAAAATTTACATGAAAGGACTAATAATGAAGTATTATTCAAGTAGTCTACGTGTGGTATCACGTCCCTGCACATGCAAACGTTACGGGTTTGAAACAATGACAAAACATTTTTTACTTAGTTTTTAATTTTAAGTATGAGGCCAAAAGCCTTTCTAACTCCCCCACAAGCCTTTTCTTCTTGTTTTTTTAACTACCGGTATTAATATAACACGTTTTTCCATCATGCACCATTCACTCTTTTCAAAACTCTAATACGCCTTTATCTTTTCTCTTGACCAACTCCATCTCTCCCATTTTCAAATGATGTTAACCACCCTTGTAAAAGGGATGTCGGGAAAGGTTTATTACAACTTAGTTGATTAGTTAGAAGATTGAACCAAATGTTTTGATTAGAACTTTGTTTAAAGGTTTGGAATCGGTGGGTGCCATTGAACTTATGAATTCTGTTTGAAGATTAGAATTGTTTTTTGATTTTTGAATTCTGTTGGGCTTTATTTTTTTTGTTAGATTGTTTCACTTTGATTTTGATTCTCCATTCGACTTGAATTGGAAAGAAATAGAGCTCAATTGCGCTAAAATTATAATTAATTTGTTAAGAATATGTTAAAAATGAAAATAATTCACGGGATTCATGACTTTGTAGTGATACGATACTTGGAGGACAATTGCTCAATGTGATCTGTTAGGATATGACATGTTACCTAATAGGCTTTGATTTTGAGTGGTGGTCCTAGATGAGGGCCTCTCGTCTATTGCGTAAAGGTGTGTCACCTACTTTCGATTTATGAATAATGTTATCAATTGAATCCATCTTCTATTTAATCATTAACAATGTCGCTATATTTGAAAATTTATATATGAATCTTGATTTTTGTTAATTTTACCCGTTTGTGCACATACACACATGTTCGTTACAACCCTTGTAATCAACATTCGAATCTAATGTCTGGTCTTAAATTTTATTTTTGACGGAAGTATAATGAAATGAAGATTAAGAATTACTAATACAATATAATTGTCGTAAAAATCCTTCACATACCAATTCTCAACAATCTGCAAAAACTAAAATTACCTTTAAAATCCTAGGAAAAGGAACAAAACGAAACTAAAATACTCTATAAATTCACCCGCAAAACGCTACATTTTAGTGTAAAATTACCTTGAAGATCCTTCCAATAAAACAAAAAATATTTTAAAAGCCTAATATTCTTTTGTGACCAGACCGGAAAAAAAATCCTGTAATAAACATTAAAATACCAAAGAATTATGACCTTGTTAAAAAGTTCTTAAGTTATTCATTATGATTATGTCTTACGTAAGTTTGATAAATGAGAGACATGGGATGAAACTTTAAAAGTTCTTGATGTAAATTAAGTTTGTGTAATATTTCGTGTAACCACAAACACTCGGAAGAAACTTTCATACAACACACATTGAAAGTTTTTCTATAGTGATTTACAACTTTTTCCGCCTGTTGTATATTTAAAACATATGAAAATTCCATGTATCTCAGTATTAGTGGATTTCTTATGGAGAACAAATCGAAAAAAATAATAAAGAAATGGTATAATAGTATGCATTCTATGGTCTATACTTACATTTTCGAAAAGAACTAGATTTTCCTAGTTTGGATAGTTTCACAAAAACATCAAAAACGTGAGAGAGTAGGCCGATGGAAGGAAAAAATTGTCCCGGTGATAATAGAGAGGTTTTGAGTTTGAGATCACACACTCTCTTGTGCTAACATGTCGCAGGAACTCCATACGTAATTAAGTTGTCCTTTACAATACGATGATATTATGTATGATGAAAGCTCTAATGCACAAATGAAATTATAATTGTGCCTTGGATTTTTAGTTTATTATTAAGAAGAATAAAAGAGAACAGTAGATAAATTAATATCTTTTAATAAAAAGTACTTAATTTTAAAGTGTGTTATAAACTTCACATAATTATATCATATTTAACTACAAACGGGTTGTTTCAGCTATATATTATGTAGATTGACTTGGTGATAAAAAAAATAACTAGTAAAATAAATAGTACAAAGCAAAGAACTACACATTTGAGTACTCTTTCTAAGCAACTTTTAAAACTATTTATTAAAAATCATATTATAATTTTATCATACATTTTTTATAATCATATTAATAATTCTATTATTTGTTACCTTCAAATGAGGTCAAATAAGTCCAGCCTAATCCATTCTAATCAATAATATCTAATTGTGTGTTTAATTGATTTTACCATTGTTAAATATATCTAGAGATGGGCCATTAAAAAGTTGTGATTTAATATAAGAAATATTAAAGGACTTGGTATAACAAGTCAAAAAAAGACAGTTGCAATGCAACATATTGCATACCATGTGCTTCAAAATTAAGTGCACTTTGAAAGATTATTTCATCATGTCCCCTTGTGGACAAATTATTGTTGCCTATCTGTCTTTTATTCCTTTATACAAATTATAAATCATATAATACAATAAACATTTTATTTATTATAAAAATTGAAATCCCATGTACACAAATTAAATACTGGAAAAGCATTAGTGTGGGCCATATGCTCGTTATGGAAAAAACATTACTCAAATATTCACATCAGGTTACGGAAATTTTGAATTATAATGATAGAAAATAAAATCCATGTGTCTGTTTGTGTGGGAATATACAGGACATAATCAAAGGAAAGTATATTCTAGAAGAAAAACAGTATCTTATAATAGACTTTTGAAAATGTATTTAGTTTCTATAGCATGAGTTGACTAAGTTGTCAAATACGATAACCTTTAATTTTATATATATCAACGTTACGTATAAATGCTTATCATTTTCATGATTATATAATATTCTGTCTTTTTATAAATGAAAATTGATGTTCATATTCACAAGATACTCAAAAGGATAAATTCCAGTTATGCCAATGAGCCCATGTATTGGCCCACTGGGTGACAATATCTTAATTTGCAAGCCTGTATTTCATAGACTACATATGACTATGTAAGGGTTTTGAATCTCATCAAGCCATCGGCCCAATTTTTATATTCTACCAACAAACAAGCCAGACTCAAGCACCAGTTACAACTCAACCCAATTTTGAATTATGGGTATAGAAATGATTATATGTTTGTTTTAAGGTGGAGGTGAAAAAAAACACCGGGTTGGGAAACGAACCCGATGAAATCAGGTTGAACCCGAACCGAGCCACAGGTTAGACCACTTTGTACCCATACTTTAAAACGGTTAAAGCTGAAATGAAAATTTGGTGAGTAATATGTTCAACAAGAGTTTCTCTGAACCCTTTTAGTAAACTATATTTAACCTATGTCTTTACATGGTAAATTCAATGTTAGCATCCAAGACTATTTATAGTGATTGTTTAGTTAAAATATCACTTAAATATCAGATAGATAAAAATTGTTTCAATAAAACCCATTTTAAATTAAATGTAATGGTTAACTAATGTTTGAAACTCCTATTGATCCTATAATTTAGGAAAAAATTGTGGTTAGTGCCCGTCAAGGGCTTGCAGACCTATGAATTTGGAGCTCTTTTTAACTAGTTTGTAATAATGTTTGGAGGCCTACTTGTGTTCATGTAATCTTTGGAGCCCTTAAAATTCCACTATGTATAGTCTAAACTCTAAAGTATTTACATAAGTTCTATTTTGTTAGTATCTTAAAGTCGTAGTTCGATACACATCGTACGGGACGTTCTAAAGCAATGAATCCAAATTAAGGTCAACAATTAAGGGCACCACCTAAGTTGTCCAAACTCATGTTATAAGCATTATGACAACCCTGGAAATTAAGCACCAAACACAATTCAAAGACCACAGTTGTTCTTTTTGATTAAGCTAAGCTTAACTCCCCCGAATATAATTTCATATCCTTCATAATAAAATATAATAGAAAAAATTCAACAAAAACATGATTAGTTTTTGCATAATTAAGCAACACAAACTAAGTGGGATTGATTCATGGTGATGTGATCAAATGTTCCCGTCTCAAAAAACCAAGGGATTGGATAATGTTAGTTCTAGTGGTTGTAGTATTAACAATCGATTTATTGTTGGTGTCACACCCTGTTGACCGGGACTGGTTGTGACTAACTGATATCAACACAATGCAACGGGAAATAATAAATCATACTTATATCAAGTCCAAAGGTCTGTAGCCTATGTGACATTCATTCAATTCAAATTATCTGAATAAACATCGTCTTAACCCAAATACATATTTTAAATAAATGTCTTCAACATTAATTAATAGATAGGGTGATGGCTAAATCTCCAAATGTCCAATTAGGTCGGCTCCTATCCATGATCACTTGTTAAGATTATTCTTCTTCTGAAATACACACCTTAAATACATCAACACAATGTTGGTGAGCTCAAAATTTGACACAACAATAATATTGATGCACTAAAGAATGTACCACAATCAAATCTTAACCCGGGTGACTCTCCCAAGCGTTAAAATATCCCCTAACTCGTACCTTTTATTGTTATGGGCTTAAGCTTGTCTTGCTAAGCATGATTAATTTGCACTAATTTATGACATAACGATTATTGAATCTTAATTAGGGGGGGTGTTCTTTTCATTAGGGCCCATTATATGCGGGGAATTATTCAAATAGTACTATCCACAAATCACACAGCTATTAATAGAGTTTATGATTGTGCAAATTTATAGGCGCAAGAATAGTAACTATTGCATCATAAGATAAATTTTAAGAGTACGTATTTCACCTAAAAAAATAAATAAAAAAAGGGTTTATAAGACTCACCATAGCCTATTTTTGTGGTAAGTGTTCGGGATCTAGAGTGCTACCGAGTGATAAGGTTCCTAAGTTTATTTTATATGATTAGTTTCTCAATAATCAGGTATTTAAACCCAACCATGAGTTTTAGATTTGTCTTACATGAGTTGGTGATTTTTTATTACGTATGTATAATTTGGTTTAAGTATTTGAGTTTTTGAAGTCTTGACTTGAGTTTTGCTTAAGTATAGGTTAAGATGTTACCATTGCTGATTATTATAGTTGTTATAAGTTTATTTTCAATCCTAGACCAGTAAGGTTTCTCTTGTTGACTACTTTGGCCCCTAAACTTTGTTAAGTTGACATTTTTAATCCTAAAGTTTTCGAATTTTGTACTTTAATTAATTGGATGGTTTTATTGTTTGAGTAAGTCATGCTACCAGAATATATTAATATATATATTTTTATTTTTCCTCATTTGATTGTTTTAAGAATATATTTTTGAAGGTGGCATTTTTGTTTCAGGAAAATAGAAATTTCTTACTAAAAGTTTTTAAGTGGTTTATATTTTAATGATAAATTATTTTGAGTATTATTTTGTCTCTAACATTTTAATTTCAAATTGATTGATGGGACACAAATGTTTTATGCATAAATACACCTACTCTATATACATTGAATGATTATTTGAGTCATGTTGCGAACTTACTTTATAGCTAACATATGTTTGAGCATGTATTTCTAAATGCTGAGCTAGGAGCTCGTTTGGGAGTTTAAAGCTAGACTATTAATAAATTAATACCTTTTAAGGTTAACTTGATGACTTGGTTGTAATAGTTAAACCCATATGACAGTGGAAGTCTTTTGGACTTCTAGTATTGTATATTTTGAAGGTTGCAAACATGTTTAAGTTTTAGTTAAGTCTTATGTTTAAATTATGTTGCTTTAAATTTTGATATCAATGAGTCACACCAAGTCTTGAAAAAACCGAGGCGTGACACATATGCCATTACATGATTACATAGAAAACAAAGAACACTCAGCTCAAAGCCAAAGCATACTTTAGTCTTTTGTTTTCAAGAGAATCTTTTTGCAGATGCTTTATGCTTGTTTACCAATGTATGCAATTGAGTTATAATACCACTTGCTCTTTGACACATGATCGCACCTGTCTAGCAAACCCAACCTTAAAACACAACAATAAAAACTACGGCTTTGATTTGTAGTGGTCCATGATGTTCGAACATGTTGTTGACCCGCAAAAGCAAATCACATTGGTGACATTCATCGATTACTTTGAACCTAAGAGTTTTCCCCCAATATTGTGATCACATTACCACCGCGAATTAAGGTTATAAAGTGACGATGATGTGAGAAAGTACGATAATACCCCTTGTATGTAGGTCACATCAACGTGAGAAAATACAATATTACCTCTTGTATGCAAGTCACGTGAGGGATTTTAATGTTTAAAAAATGGCTTTACTCAAAAGGACATGAATGCCAATGGACTAACAAGTTAAAAAACTCAGATAACAAAAATTAATACAGAAGGACTCAACATGCAAATGATACTAAAACAACGACGAAAAAAATACTTTATCCTTGAATTAAATGCTAAATATGTTGGACCCTGAAAGGATCATACATGCCAATTCAAGTGGTGGGTTGATTGTTGTTATATTGGAAATCCCACAAGTCCAAGAACAAATACGGATGAAGAATCTGCATCAACAACAGAAGACAAGTGTCGGCTAACCACATTTGTATATGCGGATGAACATAGAACAAATGCTGACAAGTGTTTGTTCTTCCGCATTAACAAATGCAGATAGCTGAAATGCCGACAAGTATTTGTACATCCACATTTACTAATGCGGATGACTGGCAACAAATGCGCATAAGTGTTTGTTCATCTGCATTTGTCAATGCTGATGACCAAACACTAATGTTGAAGACCAAAAGAAATGATGATCAAGATCAACACATCCGCATTAGTCAATGCGGATGAACAAAAGAAATGCTGATGAAGACTTTTGTAGTTAGACTAGTTCTCTGATGTATAGGTCAGGGGTAGTTTAGTCATTTTGTAAAAGGTATCTTGTCAGCCTATAAATAGAATAGAAAACCTCGCATGTGAGATGACTCTTGATACACATTCTAGACAATTAGAATCTTTTGTTTAGTCTTATGTTTACAAGATGTCTCGTTACTATTTAATGCAAAAACCCTAGCATTCATTGTAACCGATTACCTTCATTAATACAAACAACATTTATAAGTATTTCTTGCATTCAATGTTCCTTGATTGTTTGATTCCGCCTTACAATCATTGACTCAATCAACATATTAGGTCCTTGTTGATTCACATCAACAGAAAATATCATTCTCAAACCCAGTCAATTGGTATCAGAGCTTTGGCTCTCAGTTCTTCTTCAGATCTGCCTAGATCTGAGCAAAACTCGATTTATTTGGTGATTGAGTTACTAATAGAATGTTTAACTACCACTACTTAGTAAACTGTAGAAAGCTGTTCAACAGTCACCGTTCATCTGTACTCATCTTCAAGAACAAACCTGTGAATAGTTACAACAGAAGCATATAAATTTTAGTAGATCTGATTATACATAAGCCTGTTTGGTCTATTTGGACTAGTTGAACTTAACAATCAAAATAATCATTATTCAAAAAGGTTAAAACTCTGATGAAGATAGGAAGAGAGTAGAGATTGACCAGAAAACCATGATAGCCCTTCAGACTGCTCTTCCTAACTCTGTATATAGAGGTTTCAAGAAATGCAAAATAGCTAAGCAGTTGTGGGATGCATTGAAACTGATGTATGAGGGTTCCTCTGAAGCCAAGGAGAACAAAAAGGATCTCCTAAAGCAGCATTTTGAAAACTTCACCTTCAAAGCAGGTGAAACCATGACTCAACAATATTTTAGGTATGTTGAGATTGTGGATACCCTAGTGGATAGAGGAGTTGCTCTTGAGAGTAGAGACATTGTAAGGAAATTCATGTCCTCACTTCTTAGGCAATAGACACACTACTGTGTGGTTATCAAGAGAACTGAGAACCTGAAAGCTCTTACTCTGACAGAGTTGTATGGGATTCTCAGTGGCTACCAGATAGAGATGAACATGCAAGGTTCATCTGGAAACTCTAACAATCAAATAGGTTCAGCCCTTCATGTGGTTGAAAGGGATAGCATAGAACCCCAACATCATCTCATATACTACCCTAATAACTCACAAAAGGTTTCTTTCATCACCTTCCCTGAGACACCAAGGGAGAACTATACTCAAGGAAGCCCATTCCAAGAGACAAGTTCTTCTCAAGCTTTGTGTCTTCTGATGAAAGTTGTGGTAGCTCTTTTTTCATCCTTGAAAACCTAGACCGTATCCATCCAAAATAATCTGGAGTACATGGAAATAGTCCAGCAGATGGCTCTTCTCACTCACAGAGCTAAGAAGTTCTACAAGTGGACTAGAAAGAAGTTCCATAACAATGCAAGCAGTGGAAAGTTTGGACTGGACAAAAGCAAAGTCAAGTGTTACAACTGTAACTTGATGGGACACTTTTCTAGGGAGTATAAGGCACCAAGAACAAGTGGTGGCAAAGCACAATCCAGACCAAACTATATTGACAAGGCTACCTAGAATGAGAAGCCAAAGTAGCAAGCTACAGTTGCTGTTGAAGAAGGAGGCTTTGATTGGGGCTTTTAGGTGGAAGATGCTTCTCCAAACTAAGCACTAATGGAAAATCATGATGAATCCAAGGTATTGGAACATCTCTGTACCCCTGAATGCATTGCTAAAGTTAATAGATACAGGTCCTACAACTTAGAAATGAGATCTGATCTTGAGTCCTTAAACATCTTAAAAGCTGATTTTAGAAAGTCTGAAAATAATTATAAACTGAAGATAGAGGACTTAGAGAAAACTTTTTCAGTTCTAAAACATAAGCATACAAATTTTAGGACTCAGATCAAGGATCTCATAACTAAGCTGACTGAGTGCCAGGCTGAGCTTGTGATCAGCAAAGCCAGGACAGAAAAGTGTGTTCTTAAAGAAGAGACCTTCAAGAACATGATATCCTCTTCCCTGCACAACAAGGTATGCTATCAAAACAAGCAGGGACTAGGTTCTAATGAGATAGCTCCTCCACATACAATCTTGTCTGTAAGATCACCCGGGTGTGGAACTTATGAAGATGAGCTTCCTCTCATAGATCCTTTGAGTGAAGAGGATGAAGAAGTGATAGTGAAGAATTCCTCTGAGAAGAGTGAAGAGGAGAATTCTAAGAAGGTCCACTATCCTTCTGAGGAGAAGAAGAAGACTGTGATGACCAAGTCTGTGAGGAAGAACTTGATCAGAAAGAGCAAAAGAAAAGCAAGAAAGGCTCAAGAGATCAATGCCACTTTTGATCCCAAGCAGAAACAAGTGTATATCTCTGCAGGTTTTGAAGTGGTGAAGACTAAAGACATCAACCTAAACTCTTCTGCTAAGAGTTCAGGTTCATGTTCAAATCATCTCAGTACCAAGAAGAAGACTAATCTGTTGTGTACCACTGCTACACAACCTGGACCATCCAACTCCAAGAATAGTCCTCAGCCCAAAAGGATTGTCTTATCATCTGCAAAGATGAAGGTGGAGAAGGGATGTGATCAAAGTCAGTCTTGTTCTCAGCAGAAGGCTCTTGGGAATAAGAAAATGGAGTGTGTCATGTGTGAAAGTACTGCTCATCTTGCTAAGGATTGTCCATACAATCCTAAAGGTACTCTTCACATGACCAGAACAAGGACTTCCAAGAGTCCAAGAAGATTCAAGCTTTGGAAGGAAAATCTGTTTCCTTGGAAGCTCCAGAACTAAGAAGAAGGCAAGTGGAAAATTGCCTTCGGAAGAAAATTTGGTCTCGGAAGGAAGGAATACTTCCGAAGCACTAAAGTCTGCTGCAGTGTCTGCAGAATCTTCTAAAGGACCAGTCATCAAAACTTACGAAGTCTCAAAAGCTTTTGAAGTGTTGAAGGTCAAGTCCAAACTTCCAAAGGTGGTATGGAAGTTAAAGAAAGACCAAGTGACTGGAAGTTCTACATCAACAACAGCTCACGATCCTCAAAGCACTACTATAGGATCTATTACTGTTGCATTACCTTCTGTTTCTTTTAGTGAGCCCAAGACAAGTAAGGCTTGGATTTCCAAATGTAACTAATCATTTTCTTTGTGTAGGGATAGCTCAAGACAAACAAGAATGTCTGGATCATTGATAGTGGCTGTTCCAGGCCCATGACAGGCAATAGGTCATTACTCCAGAACTTTGAAAGGATTGATGGAGGGCTAGTTGCTTTTGGAGGAGATGAAGGTGGTTACATTTCTGGAAGGGGCAAGGTCACAAATGGTAAGCTTAGCATTGAAAAGGTAAACTTTGTCAAGGAGCTTGGGTACAATCTTCTGAGTGTATCCCAGTTTTGTGATTAGAGTCATAACATGCTTTTTACTGAGCATGAGTGCATTGTTCTTAATCCCAAGGTGGTCATTCCTCATGAGCATATTCTGCTTAGAGCCCCCAGGAAAGGGAACATGTACAAGATGGACTTGCAAGAAACACTTCCCTCTGGAGAAGTTTCATGCTTTCTGTCTAAATCCAATAGTGATGAGTCTTTCCTATGGCATAAAAGAATGTGCCATGTAAACTTTAAAAACATGAATAAATTTATTAAGAATGATTTGGTAACTAGAATGCCAAAAAAAGAGTTTACAAGTGATGACCATTATGTTGCATGCCTGAAAAGGAAGCAACATAAGATATCTTACAAGCCTAAGGAAAGGAACTCCATCACTACACCCCTACCTTGTTACATATGGATCTCTTTGGCCCCACCAGTGTAATGAGTCTAGGAAGGACCTATTACTGTTTAGTGATCAAAGATGACTTTACAAGATTCACTTGGGTCTTCTTCCTTAGAACTAAGGATGAGACTCCTGAGATTTTGAAGAATTTAATCCTAAGAATTAAGAATCAATCTGATCACAAGGCCAAAACCATAAGATGTGATCAAGGAACTGAATTCAAGAACCAAATCCTTGATACATTTTGTGATGAAAAGGATATTACAAGACAATACAATGCTCCCCGGACTCCTCAGTAGAATGGTGTTGCTAAGAGGAGAAACAGGACACTGATTGAAGCTGCAAGAACCATGTTGTCTGACTCTAAGCTACCCATCATCTTCTGGGCAGAGGCAGTCATGTAACACCCGATTATTCTTTTAAAAGAAGAATAAGAAATGAATAATAAAAGTAGGAAATGCAATTTAACCAAGTTGAGGGGTTAAAATGTAAAAGGGGACAAAAGTACAAAAAGTTGGTGTAAAGGTGGCATGACCGCCCATCACCTTTTCTACACCCAAATCTTTGGTCATTTTAGAGAGAGAAAGGAAGAGAGCAGAAACACTCTCGGTTTTTGAAGAAGAAGAAAAGAAGAGGCTGAATTCAAGGTAAGAATTCAGAGTTTTTAAGTGTTTATGATGGGTTTTGTCTCGGTTATATGCTTATGTGCTTATGTGCTTGTGTGTGTTCGTGTGTGTGTTTTGTGGGTTTCTAGGTGTTTGAACTCATTTGCATACGGGTTAGAAGGAAGATACACCCAAAGTTGCACCAGATGAGTTTCTAGACCCTGGTTTTACTTGTTTTAAACTCTTCTTGGGGCTGAAAATGTATTAAAACGATTTTACAATATTTATGTATGTTTACCCGTATGTATTATGCATGTTTGAGGATGTTTCTTAGATGCTTATAAGTTGTTCATGCTTAGAATAGCCTTGGTAAGCTTAGAACAACTAGGCTTGATGTTTGGGTTCGGGAATATCCTAGAAATATGTTGAATAGAAGGTTCATGCGCCTAAATAAGGCCCATGCGCCTGGAAATGCCTTAGAAATGATTAAGTGTAACTCATGCGCCTGAGCAGTGCCCTCATGCGCCTAGAATATTAGTTGGACGACTAAGTGTAGAGCCATGCGCCCCAATAGTGCCCATGCGTCTGAATAACCCCCATGCGCCTAAGTTTCCATACGCCCGAATAGCCCATGCGTCTAAGTGTCCATGCGTCCGAATGGACCATACGCCTGAATAGTATCCATGCACCTGAAATAGCTCACACGCCTAAGTGTTGAAAGGGTTAAGCTATGGTTGATGCGCCCGCATAGTGATAAAACGCCCGAACAGGGCCTATGCGCCAAAATAGTGTCAAAGCGCCTAAACACTTAGAATTTATTACAGAATTTTTGGGAGTCTGTGCTTTTAGGGTTTTGACCGAGGTTTGACTAGGGCTTATAAATGCTTGGTTTGATGCATTATTATGATTGCCTTATGATTGTTCCTTATTATTATTATTATTATTATTATTATTATTATTAATATTACTATTAATATTATTACTATTAGTATGTGACTTTACGTGGTGTGTTATTATCGTAACGTAAAGTATTACTAATAATAAAGTGAAAGGGCAATGACTTTACGTGAGAAGTGGAACCTAATTTAAAACGTTAAAAAGTCTTGCAAGCTTATAGGAAGTGCACGACCATGAGGTCGTTAGCTCAACTATGATGCGGGTTAGCTACCCTAAGATGCACACGGGGCCAGTCAATTGAGATTGGCGGACCTTTGCAGTATACCCTAGGTGTCTAGGCCAGCCTTGTATACAGTATATAGAGCCCCTTGTGGGAACAGAGGGCCCAACACCATTTCCCCCGCGCACATAGTTTAGGGTATTGCTCATTGGTTCACATAGACAATGAAAGATAAATATAAAAGAGTACAGAGTAATAAGACATACAGTAAAGAGATGAAGCATTACCTGATTGTATAGTTAATGCGTGCTTATGTATAAAGAGATGAAGTTTTCATAAAAAGAGTATTTTCATATGTATACCTATAGAAAGTATTTTATTACTTTTAAAACTAGAACTCACTCAGCAACGCTGACTTTTATACATATTCAGTTGGCAGGTAATTATTGCTGAGGATGACACGAGGGTGAAGCTACTCGGAAGGGAAAGACCGACATCCATTCATACTTATTATGGCTGTTGTTTTGTAATGCAATTACAAGTTAACACTGCCTGCTATGTGTAGAACAGAGCTTTAGTAGTTAAGACTCATGGCAAGACTCCTTATGAACTTTGGCATAAGAGGAAACCTTTCATTGGTTTTCTCAGGTCATTTGGATGTCCTTGCACCATCTTGAATACCAAAGATCGAATTGCAAAATTTGCTAAGAAATCAGATGATGGAAATTTTATTGGATACTCTTCCCAAGCTAAGGCTTATAGAGTATACAATCTCAGAACTAGAATTGTTGAGGAGTCAGCCAATGTGACTTTCAATGAACACACACCCTATGTGGCTTGTTTTGGTCCTGATTGGCTGTTTGATCTTGATTTAGTTACCAACTGTTTTAACAAATCTTGTGAGACTGTTTCAGGATCTACAGATATCATATCAATAGGTGATCCTAATCCATGATTTGAGCTGAGAAGACCTTCAAGCAACACATCTTCAGCTCCAGTTGTAACTACTTCTGCAAATGAAGTGTCTATCAGCACCACAATGACAAACTCAGTTGATACATTTGGGATGCCCTCAAATTCCAGCTCAGAGGCTCCACAACCAGATAAAGATGTTTCAAATGTAGAAGAGAATGATAGAGGTGGTGACAATGATCAGGAATATCTTGATGCTGATAACCACTCCATAGATGACAACATCAATGATGTCACACACTCATTGGATCAAGTCTCTCTTGATAAGTGTGCTGATGTGGTGGGAGAAATATCTATGCCATATCTAAATTCTCTAATTTGGATCTCTCTCAGCCACTTGCTATGATCCCTTAGCTAAGGATCCACAAGTCTCACCCCACCACAAACATCACCGGAGATGTTAACACTGGGGTAAGAACAAGAGGACAAACCCATGAAGCAAATGTTTGTCTTCACTCTTGTTTCTTATCCCAGATAGAGCCAAATAAAGTTGATGAGGCTCTAAAGAATGGAAGTTGGGTCGAAGCCATGTAACAAGAGTTGCTTCAATTCAAAAGACAGAAAGTTTGGAACCTTTGTCCTCTTCCTCATGGGAAGACTACCATTGGAACCAAATGGGTGTTTAGGTATAAGAAGGATGATAGAGGCATTGTCATCAAGAATAAAGCTAGACTAGTTGTTCAAGGATACACACAAGAAGAATGGATTGACTACACTGATGTCTTTGCTCCTATAGCAAGACTAGAAGCTGTTAGGATATTCTTGGCATTTGCTGCATCCAAGAACTTCAAGGTCTATCAAATTGATGTGAAGTGTGCTTTTCTTTATGGAGTGATTGATGAAAAGGTGTATGTCAAACAACCACCTGGTTTTGTAGATCTTGATCATCCTGATTATGTCTGCAAGCTTGACAAGGCTCTTTATGGGTTGCATCAGGCACCCAGGAAGTGGTATGAGACTCTATCTCAGTATCTTTGCAAACATGGATACAGGAGAGGTACTATAGAAGGAATTCTCTTCATCAAAGGACATGGAAATGACATATAGCTAGTTCAAGTATATGTAGATGACATCATCTTTGGTTTAACTAATCCAAGGCTCTGCAAAGACTTTCAGAAGCTGATGAAGGACATATTTGAAATGAGTACCATGGGGGAACTCAATTTCTTTCTTGGAATTCAAGTGAAGCAAGTTGAAGATGGCATCTTTATTAGTCAATCAAAGTATGTTCAAGACATACTTAAGAGGTTCAACATGACTGATTGTAAGATTGCTAAGACACCCATAGCAAGAAACCATTCCCTTGGACCTGATCTTGAGGGGGAGTGTGTGGATGAACTCCTTTATAGGGCTATGATTGGGTCTTTTATGTATCTTACTGCTAGAAGGCCTGATATCATGTTTGCTACATGCAATTATGCAAGATTTTAAGCCAACCCTAAGATGTCTCATCTTATCATTGTCAAAAGGATTCTAAGATACCTCAAAGGTGCTTCAACACTTGGTCTGTGGTATCCTAAAAATTCTGACTTCAATCTGTATGCTTATACAGATAGTGATTATGGTGGTTTCAATATGACTTCAAAGTCTACATTTAGGGGATGTCAGTTTCTTGGTGGAAGGGTTGTCTCATGGCAATGCAAGAAACAATCCTGTGTCTCTGCATCAACTGCTGAAGCTGAAAACATTGGTGCAACAAGCTGCTGTGCTCAAGTGCTTTGGATTCAAACTCAGATGCTTGACTATGGATTAAACTTCAAGGAGACTCCCATTCACATAGACAATAACAGTGCTATCTCTATCATAGAGAATCCTGTGCAGCACTCAAGGACCAAACACATCAACATCAGGTATCATTTAATAAGAGATAGTTATGAAAATGGATTAACTAAACCAGTCAAAGTCCACACAAATGAGCAATATACAGATCTGTTTACAAAGTCTTTTGATAAACAGAGATTTAAATATCTTGTATTAGCTATGGGGATGATAAACCTTGAGTAGGTTTTTCTTAAAACTAATTCTTATTATTTTTTAAAATTTATGTGTCCTAAGTTGTCTAGTTCATCACTTTCATAAGCTCTTGTTTTCTTTGGATGAAAATCTTTTTGAAGACTTTCCTTAGATTTTTGAAAATTTTGATCTTTCGGAAGATATGCTTTTACCTTCGGAAGAAAATTATGCCTTCAAAACAAATAACTGTCTAAGAAATTTTACCTTCGGAAGAAATTTCTGAAATATCTTCCAAAGCTTATTACTTGTCTCAGACACTTATGTGTTTTCAAGGACCATTTTCTTCCAAAGAAAAATTAACTCTCAGAAGCTCTGTTCCTTTGAACAAAGCATTCAAGTTTTAGTTTTTCTTCCGAAGCAAAATTTTCACAACTCCTAGGAAAATCTTCCGAAGTCATTTAGCTTCGGAAGCTTTTTCATTAAAACTTGCAAGGATAATTTACCTTCGGAAGCTTTTTGACTTCCAAGAAAACTACTTTTTGAGCAAAAGTAAACTATTTTTCAGAGGTGAGACCGACATCCAGATTTCAAAGTTTATCCTCTTTCATTAAACTTTAGTTGAAATCCTTTTTAACATATAAACTCAATGGTTTCCCCCTCTTTCTATCACCTCCTTCTTCCTCCAGACCTAAAACCCTAAATTTCTCTTTAAAATTTCTTTCTTTCTTCTTTCTTCATCCTGAAGCTTCCTAAAAATGGCTAACCTTAACCGCAGAAATGATCCAAACTTTCCTATGCAGTTACACAGACAACATAACCAAGTTGCTTTGTTACACTCTGAGAAAGATCTTTATTTATCAGAGGTTTGTCGTTTCTTACCTCTATCAAACTACTTCACCTCCCTTACCATTGATCCTACTCTTTATGAGGATCAACTGCTAGAATTTTGGAAGACCTGCCAAGAGGCCAAGAGGTCATCATGGATGGGGAGAAGGCACTGTCTACCACAGTACAGGGGAGAACAGTCTTCATCACTCCAACCATCATTAACATGCATCTTCAGTTGGATGATAAAGAAGGTGAGGTGTTTTTTCCCAAAGAAGCTATTAACCAGTCCTTTGAGCATATGGTTATAAGGGAGATTTTTCTGTCAAGATCTTCAGGAAAGGGAAGGTCTCATCCTAATGGAAATTCCTGCTCCATGTGGTTATCCATAGTTTATCAAACAAGCATGGTGGATGGGACCAGATTCCTGAGGATCTCTCCTTCATTGTTCATGGGATGGTTTAGGGAGTCAAGTTCAAGTACTCTCAGTTTGTTTACACTAATTTGCTTGCAAACTTGGACTCCTTAGAGTACTATATGTTCCCTAGATATGTTCAATACATTCTTAACTGTGAACTGGGCTTACCATTAAGGGGAATAGGTAATACTCTTAAATTGAGATAGATGAAGCCCAACATCTTTGAAATACTGAGAAAGCCACTGTTGGCTTCTTTGGGGTAGAAACATCCCTTGTCCCAAAAATGTTAGAGCTCATTGCTCAAGGTGACAACCTAGCAGCACCAGCTAGTGTTGAACCCACACTTCTACATCCCAACCACCTAAACAGCCACAAATCACCCTTACCTACCAAAGAAAACATAAATGAACCCCTACATAGACTATTCAGTCTGTGTAGGTCCCCATATACTCACCCACACAAGAAGAAGTGGACACTGGAGCTCCTACTTCTCCTGAGGAGCAGACCACTCCCATTCCTTCAATAATCAGTGCTGAGGTTCCTCATGCTCAGCCTGATGAGCTCATAATCCCAAATGCCTTAAGCCATCACTCTGAGTCTCAACACTCAAGTGATCAACCTTCAGGGGATAGTTACCATCCCCAACCTTTGTACTTAAACCAACTAATTCCCAACCTTGACTTCTACACTGATGAAGATCTAGGTTTCAATGAGTACCATGATTCTCTCTTCTTTTCCCCTACTCAAAGAGAGATGAGTGCTCCTGAGTCTCCTACATCTATTCCACATCAGTCACCCACTACTAAGGTGGACACTTCTGAAATTGTTCAGGATGTCCATATGGAAGAGGCTCTCACTTTTGCAAGTGATTCCATCATTAAGACCTCAACCATGGAAACTCAGCCCTCTGACTCCTCAACTGAGGCTACCAGTGAGCAGAGGAAATCCAACAGCCAAGAACCTGAAGTTGGTGGTGAGAGAGAGGACTCTATTCCAATCATCTCATCCTCTAATGATTCTTGTGATGAAGATAAGGGTAATTTGAGACTAAAGGTGCAAAATCTGTCACAAACATGCACCTATTTAGTCTCCAAGGTCAGTCACCTTGAATCTCAAGTGACTACCTTGCAAAACAGGGTCAATGATTAACAACTTGAGATTTCTTATCTTAAAAAAATCTAGCTGGGAGACCTTTAAGAGGAGCTCAACCAGGAACACCAGAACTTATGGATGTGATTGACCTAACTCCTAGCTCACCTATGCAAGTGGGTGATGCTACCAAAAAGAGAGAGAAAGTCATTACAATCACAAAACCTGGGAGTTCTTCAGAGAGTGTGGACATTGAGGACTCACTATCCTCACTTGCGATTGTGCACACTCAGCAACTTCCTCAAGTTCACTTTGATGTGTATAGACTCCTACATATAGAGTCTGTTTGAGGAAGGAATACCAAGGGCTATGTCATCTCCACCATATTCAAATCACATCATTGGGTGGAGGTATGACAGCAACAGAAGAGCCTTCATCATTCTTAGAGTTCAAGGGCAGCAAGAGGTCTTCAATTTGCAGACCTTGAACTTCTATGAAGGTCTGGAATTAGTCAACATGCCACTTGTCAATCAAAGCCAATCAAGACAAGCTGACAGGCTGGCTCAAAGAATCCAAGACAGGATCACTGCAGAGTTCAGCTTCAGAAGGAGACTAAGGCAATCAGGTAATGCCATCGGTCAAATGGATGTTGAGGCAGACCCTAAGATTAGTTTCATAGGGGAAACCTTGACTGAAGGCCCAGTGGCAGAACCTGAGAGCCCTGTCTCATCATCATTAACTGCTTCAGAGATTCATACCCTTATTGAGATACCTACTGGTGAAGGTGCTTCTCAACCTCTCTCTGGCCAGAGCTTAGATGCTACACCAAACAATGAAGGCCAAAGATCTCTCCACCCTGAGTCACAAAGGTCTGTGAGTGACAAAGAGAAAGAAAGATGACATCTGAGGAGATTGAGGAGGAGAGAGAGAGAGAGAGAGGAAAACGAAGCTGAGGGGAGAAAGTTCCTCTTCTAGGTTTGCAAGACTCATGGAAACTGCTATCAGGGCTGCCCCCAGAGCAAACACTCAAGATGATGAGTTGAGGATAGTTAGGATCAACTGCTTGCAGACCAGGAACTATGACATAGACAATGTCATTTCTTTCCCCTTAGAGGAGTTAAACGAACTGGTTGACAAAGAAAGGTCAAAGGAGAAGAAAGAGGCAGAAGATGCTGAACTACTGGTACAAATGAAAGAAGAAAGAAGAAAAAAAAGGTTATATAAGCATGTGCCCACTCTCTCCCCAGTTCAAGAAAGTCCTGCACATGAGGATGTGGTTCAACAAGAACCTTAGGTAGATAGAGAAGAAGACAGGATCAAGATGATCAACTACCTAAGTGTCACAGGCCTCTATCAGGCAGATGCATTTCTTCCCTTATCCTATGACTATGTTGAGTTTGAGTATCTCAAACAACTTGAACTTGAGATAGTCAAGGAAAGAAAGACAACTAAAAGGAAGCTAAGGGAAGAAGCTGCTAAGTCAAGAGCCATCATCCAGAAAAGCATGAAGAAGTCTGCAGACAAGCAGAGGATGATGAGCTTCTTGAAGCTGTATGGATTCTCCGGAAGGAGACTTGGCCCTATGTCTCTATCCACCATGGATGAGCATATCAGGGTAATCATGCAGAAGATCAAGAGTGTCGAGCTGATTGACTTACACTCCCCTCCAAGTCAAGCTCCACCTGAAGTGGAGGTTAAGGTTGAACAACTAGAGACAACACAACCTGGACCTCCTGCTGAATCTCAGCAAGCTTCATCTTTTGATCCATAGCAGGGTCAGACTCCCTCTCATTTTGAACCTGTGAGAGTGGAAGACCCAACTGAGAAAGACAAAGAAGATCAATCAGGTGCTGCAGGCCAGTCTTCTCAGTTAAAAGAAACAAAGAGAAAGAAGAGGATGGCTTCAAAGCCAAAGCCAAAGCCAAAGAAGAAGAAAGATACATCTGTTTCTGAACCTCAGGATGAGTCAGAATATCTTGAGGATGTGCAGCCAGAGGATGCTACATCAACTCCTAATCAAGTAGCTCCTGTAGCAGCAGGAAGACCCATCTTGTCTTGGACATACACCACAAATCTGGAAAGATGACATGTCATGAGAGATCAAGGCATTGAGGATGTCTACACATGGCAGGACATGTTCAATCTACCTCTGCATGATCTTTTTGACATGAGAAGATATTTTGAGAGTCTGAGTGACCCTGATCATCTCATGAAGAAAGGGATGGTCATCATCATAATGAGGACTGTTAATATCTGAAGTCTTCAAAGAGTTTTGGTAGCATCAGCCTAGGGGGAGTTTGTAAGGAATACATGTTAAGGCTGATGCAACTCCAAACACCTCAAGTCTCCTACATTCTGCATAAGTACATTGAATAAGAATGCTTCGGAAGTTTCACACATGCAACTGGAATATTCTAAGTGTGAAATCTTCCAAAGCCAAGACCAATATCTTCCGAAGCCAAAGATGAAGTCTTCCGAAGCTGCAGAGACAAAGTCTTCCGAAGCCAACACTTGAAGACAGATTTCTTCCAAAGACTTTTAGTATACATGCTTTATCTGATGTACTTTACATAAAGCTGAACCCCTTTCCGCTGCAACTCTGTATAGTCACCAACTTGCATGAGTTGGTGAAAAGGTCCATGCTTTTAGTAACTGTACATTGAGGTCTTGAGTCTGTAACTTTCTACTTCATGTACTTTATCCTTTTTGTAATATATTAGGATGTGAGCTATGGCATGTTATAGTCACAAGTCAAAAGACAATCTGCCTTTTGACTATACAATTGATTTTGTGTTGTGTCTAGTCAATTGTATCCAGCTAGTATATGTATCTCAAGTACTTGTAACTTTCTTTTATGCTTTGTAACACTTGTAAAAGAACTTGAGAAGGCAATATTCTACAATCTTGAAAACCATCTCCTTGTGTATTTTGCTATCTTGTTCTGTCTCTTATTTATTTGTGTTCTTTGTATTATCTCTTGTGGTTAATCCAGTCTCATTGATTGATTAGTCTAGTTAATCTCCTCTTTGTGTTGTTGTGTTGTAAGTGACTACCCTTCACCGGTCCTGCAATGTAGATCTGGACTACTGGATTTCAATATGTAAAGGCCCTTACATTCCTGTGACACTTTCTGCTAATCAAGTTGCATTATAGAAAACCTTAAGAATACCTATTGAGGATCTCACACTTGATGATGATGACTACAAGAAGATAAATTTGATCTCAAAGCTTATTCTATACTCACTTAGGCACTGAAAATTGATGTGCTAAAAAGGCTAGAAAAGTATGGTACTACTAAAGCTGTTTGGATGCCTTGCTGATAATGTGTGAAGGCAGTAGTGAAGTGGCTAAAATTAATTAGGACAAGTTTGTTAATCAATATGAAGCCTTTCATCACTCCAAGGGGAGTGAATCTCTAAGCAGCTGCATAGATTTATGCAGCTGGTGAATGATTCAGAGGTCATGGGGGTAACATACCAAGTCAAAGAACTGAACAAGAAGATGCTCCACAGTCTTCCAAAAAGTTGGAAAAAAATGTTGCAATGCTGAAAAGCACCCTTGATTTAGAGGGTACCACCTTGGACATCATGATTGCCAAGATAGAAGCTCTTGAACTAGATGAAAGGAGCAAGAATCTTGGTGGACCTCGAGTCATTGTAGCTTATAAATTTCCAACAGACACTTACTTTGTAGAAAATGCTTTTCATCACTGAGGATGATGATTTTCTTTCCTCAAGAAATCAAGTGAAAACAACTGATTTCATTGCTGCTCCAACAACTAACAAGCCTTCAACACCATCATAACCAACAAGGTTCATTGCAACTCCCTCAACTACTCTTGAAGACCCAAGATCAAAGAGCAAAAGACAACTTACAATGCATTTGTTGCTAGCTTTGAAGCTTACCTGGGAGGCAGATTCACTTCTACTCATCTGATCCAAGAAGATTGGAAGAAATGGATCCAGATGATGTGGAAGAAATGGATCTTCAGTGACAAATGGCTATGATAGCAATGAGAGACAATAATTTCTTTAGAAAAGGAAGAAATCTTAGCCTTAATGAAAACACCAAACTTGGATATGACAAATCCAAGTGAAGTGTTTCAACTATGGCATGACTGGCCACTTCTCCAGAGAATGTGTTAGGATCTGGTATTTGAACGAAACACCAACTGATTAATGTGTTAAACCAAACCAAATAGTGCGGAATCCTATTTGATTGGCGATCCAATCAGTGAGAACGCATGTAGATACAATAATGTATTGAATCTAACGTCAAGAATCGATTAGGAATCGATCTACAACGTTCTATGAACTTGGAGTACGAACTTAGAGGCTTCTGGATGGCTAGGGTACCTCTGGAGTCGAAGTGGATTAAATTCTTTTGTTTTTCTACGAATTAAGTGGTATTTATAGGTTAGGGTTTCTCATTTGGGCGGATGAACCATTAGCATGGTTCATTCGTGTGATTGAGCCATGCGGTTGTTCCATTCGCACGACTGAGTGTTCAGTCATGCAACTGAGTCAGTCACATGAAGTTGTTCAGACGTATGGACTATTTAGGTGCATGGAAACTCAGTCGCATGGCCATTCGGACGCATGACCACTGTTTGGGCGCATGGTCCTGTCGGACGCATGTGAACTTCACTTAACCAAAGTTTGAATGTATTCATTATTATAACATTATGTATATCAATTCAAACAATCACAAACCTATATAATCTAGTCAATATGCATTACCCAACTCATTAATGAAATATTAAACATTATAAATCACAACCAAACATTATCATTTCATTAAGTACCCCATATTACATAAGTGAAAGACATTCAAGACATATTACATTGAAATCAGGATCTAGGTACATATGTGTATTAACAAACTCCCCCTTGGACCTAGATCTATCTATTGTCTTACATCTTTTATAACTTCCTCAAACTTCTTATACTTAGCTTCATTGGTGACTCCTGTATTTATCTCAAAAGCAAAACAGAGTCGTATTACATTCTGATATTGCAAAGCTTGTACTATATCTAGTGAGTCATAGAACAATGGCCACTTGTATAATGTATAACATCATTAGCTGACAAGTTGGTGAGCCACATTGGGTCAAACACCCTTATGGTTTCCATTGTACCATTTCTGTTCAAGACTATCACGGCCTCTCCCGTTCTCTAATCGTAGTACCACCATTTGAAGTGTGGAGCAAAGTCTTGAGGCATCTCACGTAGTGGGATCTTTGACATTGTACGAGGTGGACTCCACTTCAACACTACTTTTGGTTTGCCAGTTATGGCATCAACCTCAGATCGTCTGATGTACCTCGTTGGTTATTGAGGTTTGAAGTTGACCCATCTGGTGTGGTACTCCCTCTTTAGAGCTGCTTCAAACCAGCCTGACATCTTATGAGGGTTAGCTTATAGCAATTTTAATTTTGCTAACTTGTTAAGCTCAAAACCTGGTAGAGTCTTCAGATCATGTGGGAATCTTAAGTACTCAATTCCCTTCTCACGTTTAACAACGTAAACGTTGAGGTCTTCAAAATGTACCCATGCTATGATCCTGCCTGTCACCTTTTGATGTTTCTTGACTTTATACAGCTTGGTGTAGACAGTTGATTTTGTAGCGTTGTGTTGGGCTCTTAGGTTGTCAAAGCAAGCAGCCCACTCAGCCTTTCTGATATTGACTTCAGCATCCGTGGCTTGGCTGTATCTTCTTTCTTGTCTGACTCTTCTTCCATTTTATCCAGAGTCTTGAAGGTTTCACTGACAAGGTTGTCACCCAGATTGGGTACCATATTGCCTTTAGTGTCAGTGTACTCTGGATAATGTTGATCAGTGACATCTTCTATCTCAATATTATCAATGTCATTGAGTTCGTCGTCACTATCACCTTGGACTGTTGAAGCGTTTTTTCACGATCTCGTCGGCATTTAGTTTGAACATTTCGGCCAACTGCTCGTCAGTAAAGTCGTGAATTATCTCCCCCTCTTCTGGGGTGTAACTCATAGATCTCCTTACGATCCCTTGTAGATCAAGAATCATGGTTAATTGAGTCTTGACCTGCTAAGGGGATCTACATCATATTCATCCCTCTGAAAATTTGGATCTGTTTGATTTACACATTCATCACAACAATCATTAGGTCATAATCAAAATAGAAACATTGACATTAAATATAAACAATCAATACATTAAGTTGATACATGACTGAAATACATATGATTCCAATAACATAAATAACTAAACATTACTCTTATCCTGAATCATCTGCTATTCTGCTGACGGGGCAGATGTGGAGGCACCTTGATCTTGTGCTCTTTTAGTCCTCCTTTCACTGTAGGTGTGGCACTCGCAACAGGTGAGTCATCATCTTCATCATCAACCACATCGTTTCCAGCATCACCAACAACATCAGTATCATCATCACAATCCTCATCCTCATCATCACTGTCATCATCACTGTCATCTCCATCCCCTTCCTTGATCTTCAAGGCTCTTCCTTAGATCCCTTGAGACGCAACATATGGTCTTGTTAGTGGTCTCCAACTCCTCAATCCTCTTTGCTGATTGGACATTCTGCTCCCGGAGTTGGGACATTTCTGCACGCTGAGCATCCATCAGCTGGGCCTGCTAAGATATCTACAGAGGTTGGGCAGCAGTAAGGTCTACTAGCTGTCGTAATTGAGCAGTCTTCTCTTCGTCTGCAGCCAACAACCTCAGCACCATACGGTTAAGTGCTGAGAGCTTTTCCTCTACCCCACTGGGAGGCAGAGGTGATCCTGATGTGTAGGAGGGGAATGATGGTGGTACAGCATGGTGGCTAGTGGTGGTGGTGGTGGTGGTTGTGGTGTAGATTGGGGGTGGAATAACTGGTGGAGGTGTGGCTGTAATAGTGGAGGGTGGAGGTGCATCTGTAGTAGTGGAGGGTGGAGGGTGGTGGTGATAGTGGGTGGTATGGTAGTGATGGTAGCTGTGATGGTGGTAGTGGGTGGAGTAGTGGTGGTTGAAGTAGTGGTGGTGGTGTTAGTGATGAAGGTGAGTCGTCTCTTCTTCTTCTCTTCTTCTTCATGCCATGGGGCTGAGCCATCCACTTTTTCCTCGATCCTGTCGAGGAGGATGCTCCCCCTAGAACACTGCTTGGTTGATCGGGAGCATATGTTGGATCAGTGTCAGCCTCTCTCGACCCGCCGGGGCGTTCACCAACCGCCTGGAGACCTCGTTCTGTGGCACGACTTTACTGCCCAGAGTCCGAGTCAACGGCTCCTCATCTGATTCCTCCTCCTCACCAGGTATGAAATCCTGGTGGATCCCAGCAATCTCAGCTCCATCTCCAGTGGGGGCAGATGCTGGAGATGCTATATCAGCAGTGGACCCCTTGGTTGAGTGGGCCCTGCATCTCCAGCATCCCCGCTATCATCATCATCGGAGTCATCCTCCGGAAGCTGTAGCTGCTCTACATTAGAGTCACTGTCAACCTGACGCCATTTACGCCTAGCTGGCGCCACGTAATCCTCCCGGGCCAGATGCCCGAACACTCTCCTCATAGGGGGCTTAGCCTGCTTCCCCCTATAGACCTTCATACGACCAAAGTAGTGTCGTCCATCACCTCGAGGATCACAACATCCTCCTTCTCCTTTGGCAAAGAAGGGAGCTTCTGGTCAATAATCAGCTACATGAATCAAGGGTACATGCAGAAGCCCTCCTTCCCTTTCCCCTCAATGTTCTCCACCAAGTAGGTGAAGATCATCTTGGAGAAGCTGAACAGATGGTTCAGCACCAATGCTACATACGCGTTCTGGATCTGATCTGACGGCTCATCAAATCCTCCCTTTCGAGACGCTATGCACTTCAGCAGCACATGTGCTAGGTACTTGAACTGGGGACACAGGTTGCTCTTGTTGAGCACTCCTGCATTGATGTCCCTAGAGTACTTAGCTCTCAAGAATCATCCTCGGACAGTAAGGGGGTGTAGTCTAGTGGGACAGTCAGCATCGTCCCCAAACTGCAGCACCGTCCTGAGATCATCCTCAGTGATCTCAATGGCCTCTCCAAAAATAGAACTCCTGATGCGATGAGGCTCTGAGGATCTATCGACAACTGCACCTTCCTAGAAGGCCTGCTGAATAGAGCGATACGGAGTACATGGAGTAGATATGGCATGAGAGATCCAGATGAGCACAAATGTTGTGTTTAGTGCTCATAGTCCACCGACTCGCCATCTATTACAAAATGAATATAAACATTAGTATATGTTGATGAATAATATCTTGAATTACTTGGACTTGTGTTTCTTTCTGTTCTGTCGTGCGAATGAGACTGTGCGACTGAGATCTAGTCGTGCGAATGAGTAGTGCGACTGAGATCTAGTCGTGCGAACTGACTCTTACGTACGACTTGTCGTGCGACTGAGCTCATATGGATGTTAACTCATTCGTGTATGTTAGTCGTGCGACTGAACTCATACGCATGGTCCAGTCGTGCGGTTTACCCATTCGCACAACTCAGTCATGCGACTGAAGTTCATCTACCTGTACATTCGCATGACAGACTGCTGTTCAATTCAAATTCAAGTTTTGATCAATTCTTATGATTTGACGTCGTGTTTTGGTTCATTGGACTCGCAATCATTATACTTAACACCTAATAACATTAATTTCAGTTATGGCTTAGATTAATTAGGTTATTTAGTCAAACAAGTCTCGGTTCTTGGTTTTGGCCAAAATGGTTGATTTTGGAGTCAATTTGAGTGAAACATGATTGTATTGAGCCGCATTATACCTGTAAAGTTAGTGGAAAACGTCAGTACACAAGAATCAGTGATATTGTAGGCTCAAACGAAATTTTGGCAGGGTAACGACGTGTCGTGCGACTTCGGGCGATTTTGGGGTGATAAGTGACTGCGACCGAATGCCCCTTTATTTATACTAGGGATCCCTTCAGTCGTGCGACTGAGCCCTGTCGAACAAGTTGTTCGTGTGAGTTGCACAATTGGACATCTTCAGTCATGCGACTTAGATCAGTCATGTGATTGTGTCATTCGGTCACCTTCATTCATGCGGTTTGCCCATTTTAGGTGTCCAATCGTGTGATTTGAGTCGTACAGATGGTCCAATCGCACGTATGGCCCATACGTGTGGGTTAAGCATGCGATTGGGCACATTCGTATCCTTCAATTGTACGACTGGTCCATGCTCATGGTCCAGTCGTACGAATGAATCATACTCATGGTTTTTAACTTTATGCCCATTTTACATTTTACACCTTTTTAACTTTTGAATAAACGTTATGTGCATTTGATCATCTCAGACATGATCATTTTACCTAGACAAATCCATTGATCACCTCAGACGTGATCCTTTTAAAACATTTTGTCACCTCAGACGTGACCTTTTAGACGATAAGATCCCTTATCAACTTCCATGACATAGTTCGATACTGAACGAACTGAAATAGACTAACTTTGTATAGAAATAAAAGAAATAATATTGATGTTGATACATATATGTACCTAGATCCTGATCTGAATGTAATATGTCTTCATTGTCTTGCGCTTATGTAATCGTTGGGTACTTAATGAAATACAAATGTTTGGTTGTGTTTATAATGTTTAATATTTCATTAATGAGTTGTTTAAATGCATATTGACTTGATTATATAGGTTTGTGATTGTTTGAATTGTTATACATAATGTTATAATATTAAATACATTCAAACTTGGTGAAGTGAAGTTCTCATGCGTCCGAATGGACCATGCGCCCCAACAGTGGTCATGCGTCCGAATGGCCATGCGACTGGGTGTCCATGCGCCTAAATAGTTCATACGCCTGAATAACTTCATGCGTCTGACTCAGTCGCACGACTGAACACTCAGTTATGCGAATGGATCAACCGCATGGCTCAATCGCACGAATAAACCATGCTAATGGTTCAGTCGCACGAATGAGCAACCCTAACCGATAAATACCACCTAATTCGTGGAAAATGTAAGCATTCAATCCACTTCGACTCCAGACGTACCCTAGCCATCCAGAAGCCTCTAAGTTCGTACTCCAAGTTCATAGAACGCTGTAGATCGATTCCTAATCGATTCTTGACGTTAGATTCAATACGTTATTATGTCTACATGCGTTCTCACTGATTGGATCGCCAATCAAATAGGATTCCACACTATTTGGTTTGGTTTAACACATTAATCAGTTGGTGTTTGATTAAATACCAGATCCTAACAAGTGGTATCAGAGCCTTGGCTCTTGATTATGTGTTGATTCAATAGTTTTGGCACAAAATTGTGTTTATGCATCAAAAACACAATCCTTTTGTGTCTAACGGAGTCTTAGACGTTTCCTTATCGAAAAGTGTAGTTTTCCGGCATACAGCTATTAGGGTTTGGTAAAATTCGAGTTTTTACGGCCAAAAAAAGTTTAACCTACGAATTATCAAACTTCAGCAAGTTCAGTCGCACGATTGGCTCAATCGCACGACTGAGTTCATTCGCATTCTTCAACCGCATGATTGGACTCATTCGTACCCTCATTCGTACGACTGAGATCTTCATTAGGACTGCTAAACCGCATTAGTTCATTCGGACGACTGACTTATCCGCATTTGTTTAGTCGCATGATTAAACCATCCGCACTTGTTCAATCGCCCGAATAAGCCAATCGCATACCTTCATTTGCATTCATCAGCAGTTTGTTAAACAGGAAAGTTAAGTGAAACGGAGGATTAGTTTTCAGCATACACAGCTAGTAGAGATACTCGTATCCAGAATCTACTATTGTTGGAGAACGAAGTGGGAATTCACAATAAACCCCTGAAGCTTATCACATTAGATGACTACCCACAATGGAAGCAACGTTTCAAAATCTACTTAAATGGAGTGGATACAAATTTGTGGGAGGCAATAGAGTTAGGGTACAGCATGCCAGTAGGAGCTGACAGAGTAAAACTTATTCTAAGTGGCATGTCGGATGCACAGAAGGTAAAACACAACGCTGAGAAGAAAGTCTACGCTTTGCTTACTCAGTCTATTCCGAAGGATATTTTCCATCAGTATTTGGAGTATACTCAAGCAAAGAAACTTTGGGATGCGTTGGAGAAGAGGTATGACGGAAATGCCTCTCTGAAGGCCATCAAGGAAAAAGCCTTGAAGAAGGAGTTTGACAACTTCTCTTCTATGGGAAAAGAAAGCCTTGATGATGTGATCGATAGATTCTACCACTTGATGAGTGAGATGCACACTCATGGAGTGGTTAGTTTGATGGAGGATAAGGTATCCAACTTTGCTGATGGATTACCAGAAAAATGGGCTTCGTTTGTTTCAAATCTCAGACAGAATAGAATGCTCTCGAAGTTAGATATAAATGACTTCATTCTGAAACTGAGAGAAGATGAGCTTAGGATGAAGTATCGAGCCCAAAAGGCTAACTACGATCAGAATCCTGCACTCTACAATGCTACTCCTCCAGTCAAGACATCTGGAGCACCATTGCAAACCGCCTTCATCTCAAGCACGGCAGTCCTGCACAACCCTCAACTTCAGGATCTGAAATGTCAGGGTCATCTAGCACTCAATATATGATACCTGAAGCTAATGCAGCAAAGCTTAAAACCGACAACCTCGGAAATGTAACTGTGGAGGTGGCCAGAGAATATATGGACCTTTTAGCTGCGGTGGTTCAATCCTACGATGGATTAATTGCTGGAAAGATAGGTAACTGCCACCTGGCAGATGAAGATTATAAGCAGTGGATGAAATGGAGTTGGAACGTATGGACATAATGTGGGCTCTGGCAAGTGTTATCCGACGAGCTAAAAAGTTTGTCAAAAAGACCACACAGAACTTGGTTGCAACAAAAGACACAACCTTTAGGTTTGATAAGTCAAAGGTTACATGTTTCAACTGCGGTGAGAAGGGAACTTCAAGAGGGAGTGTATAAAACCAAAGAAGACAGGTAATGGCAATCCCTTCTCGTCATTTAATTGTCAGAAAAGGCCACATCTAGTAGTTCTAACTCATCAAGTAAGGATCCAAAAGCCTTAATTGCTAATGAGGATGAAGGACAGGATTGGAGCTTTCGGTTCGTCTCACCAGGAGAGTCCAATATAGCTAGTGTGGAGGATATTGATGTCGATTCTGCAAGTGAGGGAGATATAGCAGTAGAGCTCGTGATGTCAAATTCTAAGACACTACAAATGTGGTCAACCACCTGCCGAAAGAAGAAAAATCATCATCATCATCTGAATCACCAGAACCAAAGACAACCGAGTCAGCACTCATGGTGATTCTTCTTCAACATCTCAGGTAAGTACTACTGACCAACTGTTTAATAATCATGCTTGCTTAGAATGTAATAAATTCAGAGAAGTTATAGATTCAAAATTTGCAAGGCTATTAGATCATAATGATAGCTTAGTAAAGGACCTGGAACTATGCACGGAGGCAAATAGTGTTAAAACAAAACGAGCACAGTTACAATGAAAAGATAGACCTATTAAAACAGCTTAGGGAAACTGAGGTAGTTGCTTTTAACCAAACAAATGACATTAGGTACTATCTGAACTCTCTAGAGGACACTAAGAAGCAAAAAGCAGTGTTAGAAGTAGAAGTCAATTCATTAAAACAAAAACTGCATAGTTGGACAAGCTCATCACACATTGTCCAAAACTTAGTGAGAGAGAGAGAAATAATGGGGAAGGATTGGGATACAAAGTGGTTCACTACCACCTGAACCTTGATGAACACAAAAGTAACCCTATTAACAATAACCCCATCAAGGATCACGTGGTGTCTACTCCTCTTGTTATGATCCGGATTCCATAAGTAAATCAAGTGAATCCGACTCTAAACAAAAGGAGGCCACTTCAAAGGAAATAGGAAAGATGCCTTGTGTTAACCTGGAAAAAGAATTTGAAAAGGTTAGCTTAAAGTCAGGGTCAAACAAAGTCAAACAAGAACCTAAAAGACTATAAAACCAAATCAATCACGTGCATCATGTCTTAGTCAGGTAAACCAGAAATCAAAGATGTAAAACCAGGTAAAGCAATTAAGTTTGTAAAACCAACTCATACATCTAACAAAGAAGTGTCTTAGTTCAAACATAAAAGGTTAAACGTGTGACATCGTATCTCCACCAAAAATAGAAACCATCATGTGAAGCAGATCCTGCTATAACTGTGGAGAGTATGGTCACATAGCGTCTTATTGTCCTTATTCCCAGACACCGAGGAGGAAAGTTGACCTTTCTGCAACTACAACTAGTCGTCTAAGAGGAACTCTGTGACGCCTCCAAAAGGGCTAGTGAATCTAAAGTTCAATCCATCAGCCAGTCACCTGTTTACCACAAACAGGCCTTACACAAATCTAGATTATGAAATAAAACCCTCCTCAGTGTCTGAAAATAAGAACAATCAGAATCTGAGCTTCCCTCAACCTCAAAGGGTCAGTGGGTTGAGTTTATGATATGCGATGCCTGAGGGAACCCAAGCCAGTTAAGGCTTGGATTCCTAACATGATAATGTTTTCATTGAATGTGCAGTGGTGTGTTCGCTATAGTGCTGCGACTAACACGTGGATTATAGATAGCGGAGCATCCAGGCACATGACAGGGAACAGAGCTCTCTTATTACAATGGAAGACAAATTAAAGGAGGGCATGTTTCATTTGCTGGAAACAAAGATGGGTATATCACAGCCCAAGGAGAAGTAGGAAATGAGAAGTTAAGTTTGATAAGGTAAACTATGTCCAACAATTACAAAATAACTTGCTTTTAGTTTCTCAATCTGTGATAAAGGATTCAAGGTAGTTTTTGACAACAAGAAGTGTTACGTTCTAAAGAAGGACTACATGATCCCGGAGGACCAGATCCTAATGTCAACTTCAAGATATAATGATCTTTATGTCTTGGATCTCTCAAAGGCCTCCACAACGGATCGTGAAGTCCAATGCTTCTGTCCAAAGCTACTGAGAAGGACCATCTCCTGGCATAGGAGAATGGGACACATAAATCCGAGGAAAATGAATCATTTGATCCAAAATGATCTTGTGAGAGGAGTAAATGTCAAAAACTTCAACTCCCGAATTTTTGTGTTGCATGCAAAAAGGGCAAACAGACGAAGAAATCTCATAAGGAAAAGCAATTTCATTCTATAGAACTTCCTCTTGAGCTTCTTCACATGGATCTGTTTGGTCCAGTCAGTACAAGAAGCATCGCAGGTGACTTGTATTACTATGTAGTTACTGATGACTACTCAAGGTTCTCTTGGGTAATGTTTCTGAAATCCAAATCAGAAACATTTGAATCCTTCAAGGAATTGGTAACTACATTGGAATCCCTATACAAGCTGAAGGTAAGACAGGTGCGATTAGACAACGGAACCGAGTTCAAGAATCAGAGGATGGAGGACTATTGCAAGGAAAAGGAATTATGCATCAATTTACCTCGGCTTATACCCCTCAGATGAACGGCGTTGCTGAACGGAAGAACCACAGCTTGATAGAGACGACACGGACAATGCTGGCAGACTCAAAACCACCTATCCAATTTTGGAATGAAGCAGTGGCAAATGCATGTTATACTCTCAATCGAGTTCTGGTAGTAAAACGCCATGGCAAAACTTGCTACGAGTTATTACAATGACGTAAACCTAACTTGGAATATCTCGAGCCGTTTGGCGCTCCGTGCACCCTGCTGAAAAAGACTCAGGAGGGAAAATTCAGTGAGAAGGTTGATGAAGGGATCTTCTTAGGATACAACATACCGAACAAGAGAGTTTACAACAACTCAACGGGTCAAGTAGAGGTGTGGTGTAATGTTGATGTTCAGAGATATATCACACCGCCTGCTGGAAAAGGGCCTGCTACTTCTTCGACTATGATGGATTCTTCAAGTCCTTCAACTTACCTCTTTTCTTCAGAAGACGAGTTGGCAAACAAGATGATGTATGATGTCTTGAACACACCGTCTCAAGATTCAACAAGTCATGTTCCTACCAACTCAGGGGGAGCAGTTGATGTGAGTGACTCCTCCTCTGATGAAGAAATGATCATGTCAACCAGGATGTACAGGTTCCGACTACCACAAGTTCACAAGCATCGGCTAGTGATGCTTCTGAACCTTTAGAACCTCAGACTCCTATTGTCTCAGATCAAGAACCAATTGGTCATAATCTTGACTCTGAGGTGGTTGTTTCGACAACCCCTAGCTCACGTCTAAACGTCTATCATCCTGTAGATAATATTATAGGAGATGTGAGATCAGGGGTTCAGACTAGAAATCAGCTGTACTCAGCTGATTATGCCTCTGTGATGGAAAAAGGATACCTTCACGACGGTGCCTACCGCTACTTTGTGTCTTAGTTTGAGCCAAAGTATGTGAGTGAAGCACTAAATGATGAGGCTTGGGTAAGTGCCATGCAGGACGAACTCCGTCAGTTTAAGAAGTTAGGTGTATGGACACTAGTGGATAGACCTAAAGGTGCTAAAGTCATTGGCACCAAATGGGTCTTGAAATGTAAGAAAGATGATCAGGGAGTGATCATCAGAAACAAGGCTCGGCTTGTTGTTCAAGGTTTTTGACAAGTTGAGGGTATTGACTACAATGAATTATTTGCACCAGTGGCAAGGATGGAAGCCATCCGCATCTTCCTTGCCTATGCATCTTATATGAAAATCAAAGTTTATCAACTTGATGTGAAAAGTGCATTCCTTCATGGTGAGATCAGAGAAACAGTGTATGTCAGTCAACCCGAGGGATTTGAGGATCCATATCATCGGGATAGAGTCTACAAACTCGACAAGGCTCTATACGTGCTTCATCAAGCTCCATGGGCTTGGTATGAGAAACTCTCGAGTCATCTTGTGAAACACGATTTCGCAGGGGAGTCATTGACTGCACACTATTTATCAAAGAAAAAGATGGAGACTTACTGCTAGTACAGATCTATGTAGATGACATAATCTTCGGTTCAAAGAACGAAGAATTATGCAAAGAATTCAAAGTAGTAATGAAGGCGGAGTTTGAGATGAGTGCCATGGGAGAGATGAAATTCTTTCTCGGGTTACAGGTGGATCAACACCAAAAGGAATTTTCCTACATCAGACCAAGTATGTAGGAGATATTCTCAGTCGGTTTGATATGGAGAATGCTTCCACAGTTGGCACTCCATTGGCTACAAACCATGATGTAGCACCCGACGAGAACGGTGATCTGGTAGATGCCACTATGTACCGAGGGATGATTGGATCTCTCATGTATCTCACGGCCTCAAGACCTGATATCATGTATGATACATGTTTATGCTCATGATATTAGGCAAAGCCTAAGGTGAACCATTTAATTGGAGTCAAGAGGATATTTCGTTATCTGAAGGGCACACCCACACTTGGGTTGTGGTATCCTCATGATGATGACTTGAACTTACAGCGTATAGTGACTCGGATTACGGCGGCTACAAGATGAACTACAAGTTTACATCAGCAGGGTGTCAGTTCTTTGGGAGAAGATTAGTAACCTGGCAGTGTAAGAAGCAGACCTCGGTTGCTCTGTCAACCTGTGAAGCCGAATACGTTGCTGCTGCAAGCTGCTGCTCCCAAATCATATGGATTCAATAGCAATGCGGGATTACGGTTTGCATTTCACTTCCACTCCTATCTTTGTTGATAACTCTGCTGCGATTGCAGTCACTAAAACACGGTCCAACATCCTAAGACCAAACATATCGGAATCAAATATCACTTCATACGTGATTGTTTTGAAAAGAATTTAATCGATGTGATAAAAATAAACACTGATTTTCAACGCCTGACCTCTATACAAAGACTTTTGACAAACCACGTTTTCTATATTTGTTAGAGGTCAATGGCGTTAAAAAGAAAAGTGAGGTCATTCCCGAAGATGACCATGCATAGTCCGATGCGTCGTGTCTAGTTTCCTTAAATTTCTTAATTCTTAATTTTCTTTTAGTTTTATTCTCGTGTTTTTGTTTAATGTTATTTCGTTAAATACAATTAGGTTATTTTCTTGCCCATTAAAATCCTAAAACGCAAATACATAGTGGTTTTAGAATTTTAGGGGGAGAATATGTCTAATAATAAAAAAAAACAAGGGAAAAGGAGAGGCGAGCTGATAATAAATAATATCATATGTGTGATACCGATTTAATGCATGGAATATGATAGTACACAGGTACAAACCATTTGGGACTTTAAAATCAAAATTGAAAAAGATGCAAAGTTCAAGTATAAGTCTGTGTAGTTTGAGCAATAT
This sequence comes from Flaveria trinervia, assembly GCA_025506515.1. Classification (NCBI taxonomy): domain Eukaryota; kingdom Viridiplantae; phylum Streptophyta; class Magnoliopsida; order Asterales; family Asteraceae; genus Flaveria; species Flaveria trinervia. The sequence goes on from CM046443.1 coordinate 19,905,466, forward strand.
AAAAGAAAATATAATAGTTAGGCTAGCTACTACTAAGTAACACAAAGAAATTAGACCTAGAGGTTGCTAGACCACAGTTGATATGTCGGTAGATTCAACACAATAGATGACTAGACCTTTTTGGTGATCTCAAGATTAAACTAAAATGCTTGACTAGCTATGGGTAACGCCTTATCCCTGGTTACCACAATCAACAAGATTCCAATAAGGGGTGAGAGCAAAATAAATGCCACAAAAGTGTGCGTATGACCAAAGCATGAGCAAAAGCACATGAAAAATGCAAATACAATCAAACTGATAACCTAGGTTGTTAGTGAGATCTGTGTTAAAAGAAGAAAAATTGCTCAAACAAGAAGATAGATTATGTGCCTCTTTGCTGTGCGGTGGTACTGACCTGAGGATAAGCATAACCTATATATTCTAGAACTCATTGTTGTTTGCCGCCTCTCTGCTGTGCGATGGCACTGACCTGAGGATTGGCTTCTCTTTGAAAATTCTATGAATAGTCTCTCTCTTGAATTCTACCCTAAGACCGCTCGAAAATCTCCTGAGGATGTTGATTACCATATAAGTGTGGGATCCACAAATGCTTTTTGAAATAAACAAACCTTAAGACGATCACCCAACTATGTTAAAAGTCTGTGTATGGATTTAAGAGGATAAGTATACTGACAATCCCTGTGGCTACAATTCTTGAAAGTTCAAATCAGTGTAGGGACCTAATAGTACTAGTATGATTTCCTAAATTTGCTAAATGATTCTAGATGAAATACAAGGAAAGAGCATCAAAGGTTTTAGCTAACTTGTCCCAAATAATTTGAATATCCTCTATGATTCCAGCTTGAATTGGTCCGTGTATGGTTTAAAAGATTAGCTGCCCTCTTAGAAGAATTATTCCTTAGAGTTACATCTTAGGAAATACCCTCACAAAACAAAAAACATGTCTTAGTATAATATTCAGTTTTATTCTTTTATGTAAGTACAACGTTAGTCTATTTCAGTTTTGTGTAGTATCGGACTATGTCATGGAAGTTGATAAGGGACCTTATCATCAAAAGGTCACGTCTGAAGTGACCACATATGCTTTCAAGTAAAAATTGGGTCACATCTGAGGTGACAAAATGTCATTAAAGTATCATGTCTGAGGTGATCAAAAGTTTTAAGTTAAAATGATCATGTCTGAGATGATCAAGTGTTCATAATGTTAAATCAACAGTTTAAATGGGTCTAGAAGTCAAATGGTCATAAAGTGAGAAAAACTTAAAGGTATGACCCATTCGCACGACTGGACTAATCAGGCGAATGGGCCATACTCATGCATTAACAACCGAATGACCATGAGTATGAGCCATTCACCTGAATGGGTTATCAGAATGAGCCATTCGTCCGATTGGGAGTGTGCGACTGAGTCAGTCGACCGACGAGCTTCAGTAGGCCAACTGAAGGTGATCGACTGAGTTTCATTCACCCGAATGAACTGAGAGAATGAGTCCAGTCGGCCGATTGAATTTAGATTCAGTATATAGGGTCACAGTCGATCGAATTCTTCTCACCACTCCCAATCGCCCTTAAATCGCACACCATCACCGTTACTCTTCCCAAAATTCTTATAGACCTCAATTACTCTTCTTCTTGATCTTCTGACGTGTGGTTGCATTTATACAGGTATAATGAGATGAAATCTCACAGAAATCAGGAGAAATGGTGCCCTAATTTGTGATGGTCGATTGAAACAAGAACCGAATCTTTAAATGACCTAATACCTACTAAAACTAAGTAAAATGTTAAAACTAAGTTTAATAGGTCATTATTAAGAGATTGCGAGTCTAAGACCCATTAAACCATGTTTAATTTCATGCATTGGTCAAGATTCAAACCTCATCGATCGACAGTGGGTCATGCGACTGGTCGTCTGGATGACTCTAATCGCACGATTGAGCCGGTCGAATGGATCAATCAGCCGAATGTATCATGTGAATGAGATCAGTCGAACCACTAAAAACAATCGCAAGCTCAGCCAACCGATTGAACTCTGTCACATGTTCATTCACCCGAATGAGTCCAGTCGCATGATAGGATAAGCGACTGACCACAGTCGCATGATTCATTCGCATGAATGAATCAGAATGAATTCAAACAAGATACTTAGAACTGATTTATGGTATGTGATTATCTCTATGATTATGTGTTGTGTGTTTCAGATTGATGGCTGCTAGATGGTCTATCAACCCTAAGCACAATATATGTGCTCATCTAGACCATACAACTCAGAATGGCGCCGAGTTTACAGAGATCATCGCGTTTCTTCGACGATCAAGGATCCACAAGGCCACTTCTACTCCATGCACTCCCTACAGGTCTTTACACCAGGCCTTTTGGGAGAATGATTCTATTGATCAATCACGAGAGCCGTATAGCATACGAAGCCTATCTGTGGGATGGCTATTGAGATCACTACTTCCGATATTCAGAGAGTACTTGAGCTAGGGGACGATACTGATCACCCTACCAAGCTACAACCCGCTGACAGTAAGAGGTTGCTTCCTGAGGATTAAGTACGCTGGGGACATCAATCAGGTGTGCACAACAAAAGCAGCCTGGGTCCCCAGTACAAGTACTTGGCACATGTCATATTGAAGTGCATCGCTTCCAGAAGAGGTGGGTTTGATGATCTTTCAGACCAGCTCCAGAATGCCTATGTGGCACTGGTGCTGAACTACCCCTTCAGCTTCTCGAGCATGATCTTCTCTTACCTTGTGGAGAATCTGGAGGAAAGGGTGGATGGTTTTTGCATGTACCCCAGATTCTGCAGCTGATTTTCAATGAAAAACTGCCATCACTTCCAAGGAAAGCCACGATGCTGTGGTTTTAGAGATCATGGATAATACGACCCTAGGTCGTATGAGAGTCTACCTGGGTAAGCAAGTAAAGCCCCAGGTGAAGAGACTGATAGCCCATCTGGCCAATGAGAGTTATGTGGCGCCAGCAGACGTAAGTGGCGTCACACAGACAGCGACTCCAATGACGAGCAGCTACAACACTCCCAGAGCATGACTCTGATGACGATGATAGCGGGGATGCAGGAGATACATTGCCCACTCGACAAGTGACCCCACTGCTGATACTGTATCTCCAACATCTGCCCCACTGGAGTATCGCTGAGACTGCTAGATTCCACCATTGTTTCATGCTTGGTGAGGAAGAGAGAGAGAGTCAAATGAGGAGCCACTGACTTGGACTGTGGGAAGTAAAATCGTTCCCACAGAATGAGGGCTCCGGGCGGTTGTGAACGCCCAGGCGGATTGGGAGAGACTACTGATGATCCATACATATACTCCTCATCTGCCAGGCCATGTTTTAGGGGGAGCATCCTCCTCGACTGGATCAAGGAAGAAGAGGATGGCTCAACCCCACGGTGAAAAGAAGAAGCACATAATCACCTTTATCACCACAACCAACCACCACAGCTACCACCACTCCACCTACCACCACTACCACTACATCCACTACCACCACTACCACTATTCCACTCACCACCACTACCACCATTCCCCCACCACCACTACCACCTCATACACCACTTCCACACCTACTGCACTAGTTACACACTTCCCATCCACCACCACAGGCATGAGTCGGGACCTCCTCATAGGTCCTTCCGGTTTTTGGATCCTCTACCCATCTGTCGGTTGGAGGCGCAGTTAGCTAACCTTAACCGGTTTAGTGCTGAAGCTGCTGGCGACGAATGAACAGCAAGCCTCTCAGCTTAATCAGCTGATGGAGCTTAATGCCTTCCAAGCCCAAAGGTTAGAGGCTTAGAGCCAATAGATCACAAAGCTGAGAGATGCATCATCCTCAGTACAGAAGATACAAGATTTAAGGCCCAGAACAGAAGCTTATGCTAAGACTGAAGGGATCCAAAGATGAACCTTTAAAGATCCGAGAAGGAGATGGAGATGATGGTGATGACGATGACAGAGATGATGATGATGATTGTGATGATCAGGGGATGACACTGATGCAGGTGAAATGTCGATGATGATGATGATTATGATGATGATGATGATGATGATGATGATGGATGATGATGATGATGAAGGAGATGCAGCTGCGTCTACATCAGCTCAAGTCAGAGAGGCGCACAAAGAAAATCAAGACCAAGGAGCCCCATCATCTTCTGCTGATCCTAATGACACACCAGCTATTCAGACAAGAGTAATGCATAGCTGTTCATGTTATTTAAATCATGTATCTGAATATTGTATCAAATAATGTAATTAAGGTTATGGTTATTATTGATGTTTACTGCTTTGATTGTTGACTAATGATGATGTGTTACATGTTTTAAATCAAGCAGATCCAAATTTCCAAGGAGATGAATATGATGTTGCTCCCCTCCCACATATCAGACTCAACTCACAATGATTCTTGATCTGCAGGGATTGTTAGGAGATCGGTAAATTACACTCCTGAAGAAGGAGATATATTCATGATCTTACCAACGAGCAACTGGCTGAAATGTTCCAACTCAATCCTGATGAGATTGTGAAAGATGCTCCAATATGCAAAAGGAGAGTGACGATGATCTTTAGGATGTCGATGAGATCGAGATTGAAGATGTACTGCACAACACTGTCCAGAGTACACTGACATGAAGGAAATGTCATTCCAAATCTGGGAGAAACTCTTGTCAGTGACCCTTTTGAGACTCTGGATAAAATGGAGAAAGAGTCAGAAAAAGATAAAGAGAAGGCCCAAGCCTCAGACGCCGAAGTCAACATCAAAAAGGCTGATGGGCAGCATGTTTTGAAGAGAAAAGAGCCCAACACAGCGCTACAACTTCAACTGTCTACACAAAACTATATCAGGTCAAGAAACATCAAATGGGCAGACAGGATCATAGCGTGGGCACATTTTGCAGACCTCAATGTTTACACGGTTAAACATGAGAAGGGAATTGAGTACTTCAGATTTCCACACGATCTGAAGACTCTTCCAGGTTTTGAGCTCAACCAGTTAGCAAAGTTAAACTTGCTATATGCTGACCCTCGTAAGATGTCAGGCTGGTTTGAAGCTGCTCTAAAGAGCGAGTACCACACCAGATGGGTCAACTTCAAACCTCAACAACCAACGGGTACATCAGAAGATCTGAGGTTGATGCCATAACTGGCAAACCTAGAGTAGTGCTGAAGTGAGTCCACCACGTACAATGTCAAAGATCCCACTACGTGAGATGCCTTAGGACTTCATTCCACACTTCAAATGGTGGTACTAAGATTGGAGAACGGGAGAGGCCGTGATAGTCTTGAACAGGAATGGCACAATGGAAACCATAAGGGTGTTTGACCCGATGTGGCTCACCAACTTGTCAGCACATGATGTTTATACTTTATACAAGTGGCCACTGTTCTACGACCCACACGATATTGCACAAGCTTTACAGTTCCAAAAAGTGATAAGACTTTGTTTTGCTTTTGAGATAAACACAGAGTCACCAAAGAAGTAAGTACAAGAAGTTTGAGGAAATCATGAAAGATGTTAGACAATAGATAGATCTAAGTCCTAGGGGAGTTTGTTGATACCATATGTACCTAGATCCTGATTTGAATGTAATATGTCTTCATTGTCTTGCGCTTATGTAATCGTTGGTACTTAATGAAATACAAATGTTTGGTTTGTTTATAATGTTTAATATTTCATTAATGAGTTGTTTAAATGCACATTGACTTGATTATATAGGTTTGATTGTTTGAATTGTTATAATGTTATAATATTGAATACATTCAAACTTGGTGAAGTGAAGTTCTCATGCGTCCGACTGGACCATGCGCCCCAACAGTGGTCATGCGTCCGAATGGCCATGCGACTGGGTGTCCATGCGCCTAAATAGTTCATACGCCTGAATAACTTCATGCGTATGACTCAGTCGCACGACTGAACACTCAGTTATGCGAATGGATCAACCGCATGGCTCAATCACACGAATGAACCATGCTAATGGTTCAGTCACACGAATGAGCAACCCTAACCTATAAATACCACCTAATTCGTCGAAAAACGTAAGCATTCAATCCACTTCGACTCCAGACGTACCCTAGCCGTCCAGAAGCCTCTAAGTTCGTACTCCAATTCATAGAACACTGTAGATCGATTCCTAATCGATTCTTGATGTTAGATTCAATACATTATTGTGTCTACGTGCGTTCTCACTGATTGGATCACCAATCAAATAGGATTCCACACTATTTGGTTTGGTTTAACATGTTAATCAGTTGGTGTTTGATTAAATACCAGATCCTAACAACTAAAAACTTAAACCTAAAACATCTTTTTGTGTTTTTCTGAGGGTTAACTCCTAAGATTTAATTCGAAGGACTAATTTTTCTAAGTCAGCAGGCTCAATCATTTAAACCATACATGGACTAATTAAAGTTGGAATCATATAGGATATTCAAATCATTCAGGACAAGTTATTTAAAAACTTGATGCTCTATTTTTGTGTTTCAACTGAGTCAGTCACAAATCTAGAAATCATGCTAGTACTCCAGATCCCCACACTGATTTGAACTTTCAAGAATTGTAGCCACAATGATTGTCAGTATACTTGTCCTCTTAAATCCATACACAAACTTTCAACACAGTTTGGTGATATTTTTAAGGTTTGTTTATTCAACAAGCATTTGTGGATCCCACCCTTATATGGTAATCAACATTCCTCAGGAGATTTTAGAGCGGTCTCAAGGTAGTGTTCAAGAAGAGACTATTCTTAGAGCCTTCAAAGAGAAGCCAATCCTCAGGTCAGTGCCATCATACAGTAGAGAGGTGGCAAATAACAATGAGTTCTAGAATATATAGGTTATGCTTATCCTCAGGTCAGTGCCACCGCACAGCAGAGAGGCACATAACCTATCTTCTTGTTTGAGCATTTTCATTCTTTTTGCACAGATCTCACCAACAACATAGGTTATCGGTTTGATTGCATTTGCATTGTTTTATATGCTTTTGCTCATGCTTTGGTCTTACGCACACATTTGTGGCGTTTATTTTGCTCGTCACCCCTTATTGAAATCTTGTTGATTGTGTTAACCAGGGATAAGGTGTTACCCACAGCTAGTCAAACATTTTCAGTTTAATCTTGCGATCACCAAAAAGGTCTAGACATCTAATGTCTTGAATCTACCGACATATCATCTGTGGTCTAGCAACCTCTAGGTCTAGTTTCTTTGTGTTACCTTAGTAGTAGCTAGCTTATCTATCATATTTCCTTTTATATTGCTCAGACTACACAAACTTATACTTGAGCTTTGCATCGTTTTCAATTTTGATTTTTACAGTCCCAAATGGTTTGTTCATGTGTACTATCATATTCCAAAGATTGAATCAGTATCACACATACGATCTTATTTTTATTAGCTTGCCTCTCCTTCTCCCCCCTTTTTTGCCTATACTATTCTCCCCCTAAAATTATAAAACCGTCACAGATTAGCATTTTAGGATTTTAATAGGCAAGGAAATAACCAATGTAATTAAACTACTTAAAATTAAGTAAAGACAAAAGACTAAAATAAAATAAAATAAAAAAATGTAAAAAAAGATATAAATAAAAATATAAAGGGAACTAGACACGACGCATCGGACTATACATAGTCATCTTCAGGAATGACCTCACTTTTCTTTTTAACTCCGTTGACCTTAACAAATACAAAAAACGTGGTTTGTCAAATGCCTTTGTATAGAGGTCAGCGCGTTGAAAATCTGTATTTATTTTTACCACATCGATTAAGTTATTTTCAAAGCAATCACGTATAAAGTGATATTTAATACCGATGTGTTTGGTCTTAGGATGTTGGACCGGGTTCTTAGTGACTGCAATTGCAGCAGAGTTATCAATAAAGATAGGAGTATAAGAGAAGTTCAAACCCTAATCCCGCATTTGCTGTTGAATCCATATGATTTGAGAACAGCAGCTTGCAGCAGCAACGTATTCGGCTTCACACGTTGACAATGCAACCGAGGTCTGCTTCTTACACTGCTAGGTTACTAATCTTCTTCCAAAGAACTGACACCCTGCTGATGTAGACTTGTAGTTCATCTTGCAGCCACCGTAATCCGAGTCGCTATACGCTGTAAGTTCAAAGTCATCATCATGAGGATACCACAACCCAAGTGTAGGTGTGCCTTTTAGATAACAAAAAATCCTTTTGACCCCAATTAGATGGTTCACCTTAGGCTTTGCCTGATATCATGAGCATAAACATATAGCATACATGATATCAGGATGTGAGGCAGTGAGATACATGAGAGATCCAATCATCCCTCGGTACATGGTGGCATCTACCAGATCACCATTCTCATCGGGTGCTATATCATGGTTTGTAGCAAGTGGAGTGCCAGCCGTAGAAGCATTCTCCATGTCAAACCGACTAAGGATGTCACCTACATACTTGGTCTGATGTAGGAAAATCCCATTTGGTGTCTGATCCACCTGTAACCCGAGAAAGAATTTCATCTCTCCCATTGCACTTATCTCAAATTCCGCCTTCATTACTGCTTCAAACTCTTTACATAATTCTTCGTTCTTGGAACCGAAGATTACGTCATCGACATAGATCTATACCATCAGTAAATCTCCATCTTTTTCTTTTATAAAAAATGTACATTCAATGACTCCCCTGCGAAAACCATGTTTCACAAGGTGAGTCGAGAGTTCTCATCCAGGCCCTCGGTGCTTGATGAAGCCCATATAGTGCCTTGTCGAGTTTGTAAACTCTGTCCCGATGATATGGATCCTCAAATCCATCGGGTTGACTCACGTACACTGTTTCTTGAATCTCATCATGAAGGAATGCACTCTTCACATCTAGTGATAAACTTTGATTTTCATATAAGATGCGTAGGCAAGGAAGATGCGGATTGCTTCCATCCTTGCCACTGGTGCAAACACTTCATTGTAGTCGATACCCTCAACTTGTCGAAAACCCTGAACAACAAGCCAAGCTTTGTTTCTGATGATAACTCCTTGATCATCTTTATTGCATTTCAAGACCCATTTGGTACCGAAGACTAGCACCTTTAGGTCTATCCACTAGGGTCCATACACCTAACTTCTTAAACTGAATAAGTTCTTCTTGCATGGCACTCACCCAAGCTTCATCATTTAGTGCTTCACTAACATACTTTGGCTCGAACTGAGATACAAAGCTGCGGTAGGCACCGTCATGAAGGTATCCATTTTCCATCACAGAGGCAATCAGCTGAGTACAGCTGATTTCTTGTCTGAACCCCTGATCTCACATCTCCTATCACATTATCCAAAGGATGATAGACATTTAGACGTGAGCCGGGAGTTATTAGAACTACTACCTCAGAATCAAGATTGTGAACATTTGGTTCTGAATCTGAGGCAATAGGAGTCTGAGGTTCCGAAGTCTCAGACGCATCACTATGACATGCTTGTGGACTTGTGTTAGGCAGAGGCTTTACATCCTGGTTGTTCTGATCATTTTCTTCCTTAGAAGAAGAGTCACTCACATCAAGTGCTCCCCCTGAGTTGGTAGATGATTGACTTTGTGAACTGGATGGTGTTGAATCTAGAGACGGTGTCGTCAAGACATCATACATAATCTTATTTGCCAACTCATCTTCTGAAGCAGAAGGAGGTATGTTGAAGGACTTGAAAAATCCATCATAGTCGAAAAAGTAAGCAGGTCCTTTTCCAGCAGGTGGTGTGATGTATCTCTGAACATTAACGTTACACCACACCTCTACTTGACCCGTTGAGTTTTTGTAAACTCTCTTGTTTGGTATGTTGTATCCTAGAATGATCCCTTCATCAACCTTCTCACTGAATTTTCCCTCTTGAGTCTTCTTCAGCAGGGTGCACGGAGCGCCAAACGACTCGAGATACTCTAAGTTCAGTTTACGTCGTTGTAGTAACTCGTAGCACGTTTTTCCATGGCATTTCACTACCAGAACTCGATTAAGCGTGTAACACGCATTTGCCACTGCTTCATTCTAGAATTGAATAGGTAGTTTCGAGTCTGCCAGCATAGTACGTGCCGTCTCTATCAAGCTGCGATTCTTCCGTTCAGCAACCCCGTTCATCTGAGGAGTGTAGGCAGAGGTGAATTGATGCACAATTCCCTTTTCCTTGCAATAGGCCTCCATCCACTGATTCTTGAACTCAGTTCCGTTGCTGAAGTTTGATAATTCGTAGGTTAAACGTGTTTTGGCCGTAAAAACTCGAATTTTAGCAAACCCTAATCGCCGTATGCCGGAAAAACTAAACTTGAAGGTCAGGAAACGTCTAAGATTCCGTTAGACACAAAAAAGATTGTGTTTTTGATGCAAAGACTAATTTTTTGTATCAAAACTATTGAATCAACACGTAATCAAGAGCTAAGGCTCTGATACCACTTGTTAGGATCTGGTGTTTGAACAAAACACCAACTGATTAAGTGTTAAACCAAACCAAATAGTGCAGAATCCTATTTGATTGGCGATCCAATCAGTGAGAACGCATGTAGACACAATAATGTATTGAATCTAACGTCAAGAACCGATTAGGAATCGATCTACAACGTTGATGAACTTGAAGTACGAACTTAGAGGCTTCTGGACGGCTAGGGTACCTCTGGAGTCGAAGTGGATTAAATTCTTTTGTTTTTCCATGAATTAAGTGGTATTTATAGGTTAGGGTTTCTCATTCGGGTGACTGAACCATTAGCATGGTTCATTCGTGCGATTGAGCCTTGCGGTTGTTCTATTCACATGACTAAGAGTGTCAGTCATGCGACTGAGTCAGTCGCATGAAGTTGTTCAGACGTATGGACTATTTAGGCGCATGGACACTCAATCGCATGGCCATTCGGACGCATGACCACTGTTTGGGCGCATGGTCCAGTCGGACGCATGTGAACTTCACTTAACAAAAGTTTGAATGTATTCATTATTATAACATTATGTATATCAATTCAAACAATCACAAACCTATATAATCTAGTCAATATGCGTTACCTAACTCATTAATGAAATATTAACCATTATAAATGTTAGGACCTGGTATTTGACCAAATACCTGATGATTAACGTGTAAACCAGATCAAATAGTGCGGAATCCTATTTGATTGGTGATCCAATCAGTGAGAACACACGAAGAATCAATCAGGATTGAAACTAACGTTAGAAATCGATAGGGAATCGATCTAATGTGTTCTATGAACTTGGAGAACGATTTGGAAGGTTTCTGGACGGCTAGGGTTCGTTGGAATCGTAATTGATCGAGAGTTTATTTTTCACGAATTGAGTTATATTTATAGGTTGGTATTATTCAATCGTGTGACTGAACCATTAATTTGGTTTAGTCGTGCGATTGAACCATGCGGTTGATTCATTCGTACGACTGAGTGCTCAGTCGTGCGACTGAGCCAATCTTATATTACAATCGTGCGACTGATCCAGTCTCCTGGTTCAGTCGTGCGACTAAGTCAATCGTGTGAAGTTATTCATGCGTATGGTTCATTCGCATGAGCCATTCGCATGAGAACTTCATTAAGTTAAGTTTGAATGTTTTAATTAATATAACTTAATGTGCACCATTCAAATAATCATAAACCCAATCAATTCAGTCACGACTCATTAATGAACTATTAAACATTATAACTAGCATACTATCAATATCATTTCATTAATCATACCAAACAAGATCTATTACATCACATATCATGATCTAGGGACAAACATGTATCAACAAACTCCCCCTGGACCTAGATCTCTCTAATGTTTTGTTTTCTTCATTACCTCCTCATTTCTTGTACTTGTCCTCTTGTGTGACTCCTGCGTGAATATCAAACGCGAAGCAAAGTCGTATAACATTTTGGAACTGGAGGGCTTGTACAATGTCTTGTGTGTCATAGAACAGTGGCCACTTGTATAATGTATAGACATTATTAGCAGACAAGTTGGTTAGCCACATGGGTCGAATACCCTGATGGTATCCATTTGGTCCCTTTGTTCAGAACTATGACAGCTTCAGCAGTTCTCCAATCATAGTACCACCACTTAAAGTGTGGTGTGAAATCTTTGTCATTTCCCGAAGTGGGATTCTTGACATTGTGCGCGGAGGATTCCAGTTCAACACAATCTTTGGTTTTCCAGTAATGGCATCCAGCTCAGACCTTCTAATATACCTTGTAGGTTGTTGAGGTCTGAAGTTAATCCACCTGGTGTGGTACTCTTCTTTAGGGCAGCCTCAAACCAGCCTGACATCTTTCTCGGGTCAGCATACACAGCTTCAATTTGGCCAGCTGGTTGAGTTCAAAACCTGGTAGAGTCTTTAGATCATGTGGAAATCTAAAGTACTCTATGCCCTTCTCCCTCTTAACGGAATAAATGTTAAGATCATCAAAATATGCCCATGCTATAATCCTGCCTGACACCGTAAGATGTTTCTTGATGCTGTAGAACTTGGTGTAGGCATCCCTCTTCGGTGCAGCACGTTGGGCTCTGACTTCTTTAAAACATTCAGCCCACTCAGCCTTTCGAATGTCTACGTCATCATTTGAGGCTTGGGCGGTTCCTTCGGTCTTCCTCCTGTTTCCTGCTCCATCTTGTCTAGTACCTCAAACATATCACTGACTAGGGACTCACCCAGATTGGGGACCACATTACCCTCGTTGTCAGCGTACTGAGGGTACTCTTCAGCAGCAATATCTTCAACCTCAACTTCATCAACGTCATTTAGTTCTTCGTCACTGGTTGAATCAACTGTTGGAGCATCCTGACAATTTCATCAGGATTGAGTCTGAACATCTCTGCCAGTTGCTCGTTAGATAGGTCGTGAATTATTTCACCTTCTTCAGGGGTATAACTCACTGACCTTCTCACAATCCCTTGCAGATCAAGAATCATTGTGAGTTGAGACTTGACCTGTTGAAGGGGAGCAATATCAAACTCATCTCTGTGGTACTTTGGATCTGTTTGATTTACACATTTCACACTCAAATCATTAGTAATTATCAAACAAAATGCATTAACTTAATATAAACATTTACTACATGGTTTTTTCATACAGAATACAAAAGTAAATAAATACATAAACATCTACTATTTACTTTGATCCTGAATACTCGGCTCTTCACGTGACGGTGCAGATGCAGAAGCTGACTGATCTTGTCTGTTCTTTGTTCTTTTCTCTTGCCCTGGAGCTGAGACAGATTCACTGCTTCTCTTCTCCGTCAGTGTCTTCATCTTCACACCATTCTTCTTCGGTTTCTCTTCATTAGTATCACTCTCATTATCATCATTGCTTCATCATCTCATTATCTCTGTCTCCATCCCTTATCTTTAAAGGTTCCTCCTTTGATCCTTTCAATTTTAGCAAAATGGTCCTCTTAGCTTTTCCAACTCCTCTATTTGCTTACTTACTGCGACACTTTGAGCTTGGAGTTGGTTCATCTGGGTGTTCTGAGCTGCCAATTGCTGGGCCTGCTTCTCAATTACTCGATCATGCTCTGCAATTTTATGCGATTGTGCAGCAGTCAGGTCCGTAAGCTGGCGGATCTGAGTTGTCTTTTCCTCATCAGCCGCCAACAATCGCAACACCATTCTATTTCGCCGACAACTGTTCCTCTACCCGATTGGAGGTAGAGGGGATCTATAGGTGTGTGAGGGATAGGCTGAGGGCTCGGTTTGGTGGCTAGTGGTGGTGGTGGTGGTGGTGAATATCGGGTCAGGTCGGGATGACAGTGGTGGTGAGTGTGGGGTGAATGATTAGTGGTGGCTGGGGTCGTCTTGTGGTGGTCGGTCTCTGTGTGTCTGCGGTTGCTGTGGGGGATGGGTATGGTGGTGGATGGTGTGTCTGAGAGGTGGTAGTGGTGGAAGGTATGGTGGATGTGGTGGAATGTATGGTGGGGGCTGTGATAGAGGTGGTGGATGTGGTAGTGATAAAGGTTACCCTACACTTCTTCTTTTTCTGGCCATGGGGTTTGGCCATTCTTTTCCTCCTGGATCCAGTTGAGGAGGAAGCTCCCCTCCGACCCTGCGATTGACCCTGGAACATAGGTCGGGTCGGTCTCTGTCGCTCCAGAGTCTCTTGGGTGTTCACCAACCACCCGAAGCCCATGTACTGTGGGAACCAACTTACTTCCCACAGTCCTGGTGAGGGGCTCCTCATCAGACACTTTTTCTTCTTCTTCTGTCTCAAGGAAAAAATCGTGATGAAACCCAGCTGATTCGGTAACTTCTACAGCCGGGGCGTATGCTGGAGGCACAACATCAGACGTAGTGCCGCTCTGTGGAATAGGCCTATTGTCTCCGGCACCCCCACTATCGTCATCATCTGATTCATCAGTAGGCAAGACAATTGCTCCACGTCGGAGTCACCGTCCTCGTGACGCCATTGGCGACTCCCCGGTGCCACATAACTTTCATCTGCTAAGTGGCAATCAGCCTCTTTTCCTGGGGCTTAACTTGCTTGCCCCGGTACACCACCATCCTACCCAAAGTAGTGTCATCCATAAGTTCCAAAGTCACTGCATCGTGACTTTCCTGGGGAGCTGAGGCAGCTTCTCATTGAATATCATCTGAAGAAATCTTGGATACATACAAAAACCTTCTTTCCCTTTTGTTTCAATGTTCTCTACCAAATAAGCAAAGATCATATTAGAGAAGCTGAAAGGGTGGTTCAGCACCAGAGCCACGAAGGCATTCTGTATCTGATCTGATAGGTCATGAAACCGCCCCTTCTCGAAGCGATGCACTTAAGAATCACATGTGCCAGATATTTGTATTGGGGCACAGGTTGCTCTTATTTAGCACCCCCAAGTTAATGTCCCCCGCATACTTGATTCGGAGGAAACACCCTCTCACAGTCAAAGGATGTAACTTAGTAGGGTGAGTAGAGTCATCTCCAAACTCAAGGATTCTTTGGATGTCAGTAGCTGTAATGTCGATAGCTTGACCCAAAATGGTGCTTCTGATGCTGTATGGCTCACGAGAACGATCCACTGAGGCATACTCCCAGAATGCCTGGTGTAGTGATTTGTAAGGTGTGCACGGCGTAGATATAGCCTTATGTATCCGTGAACGTTTGAGGAAGGCTATAATATCTGAGAACTTGGCCCCGTTCCGAGTCGTGTGGTCTAAATGGGCACATATGTTGTGCTTTGGATAAGAGACCAATCGGTCAGCCATTTTTCCTGAAACACAAAACACCTGATCATTAGTAATAATACATTGGAATTCAGTTCTAAGTGTAGTGTTTCACTTCCATTCTGATTCATTCATGCGAATGAATCATGCGACTGGAGTCATTCGGTTGTTTTAAGTACGACTGAGTTCATTCGGTTAATTGAGACATGCTATTGAGTTCAATCGGCTGATTGAGACATGCGATTGAGTTCAATCGGCTGATTGAGACTAGCGATTGAGTTCAATCGGCTGATTGAGACTAGCGATTGAGTTCAATCGGCCGATTGAGACTTGCGATTGAGTTCAATCGGCCGACTGGACTCATTCGGGTGGTTCATTCGGTCGAATGATCCAATCGAAAGGTTCAATCGTGCGATTGGAGTTAATTCGAACGACCAGTCGCTTGCCCCACTATTCGATCGCCTGTGGGTCGAATCTTGACCAATTTAAGTCATTTAACAGTGTTCAATGGTCCATTAGCCTCGTCTACTTGTCACTAATAACCTATTAAACTCAATTTTAACATTTTGCTTCATTTACATAGGTGATTAGGTCATTTCACAGTTCGGTTCTTGATTCAATCGAGTGTCTCTATTGTAGGTTCGGTAATCTGCTGATTTTGGTAGGATTCAAAGAGTAATGTACCTGTAAATCGTCACTCGAATGTAAGAAACTTAACAGCAATGTAAATCAGGATCTGTGTAATTTTGACAGAGTAACAGGAAGAGTGCGATTTGTGTGATGAGGAACATGCGATCGACTGAGGCCCTTAAATACTGAACCTAGGTTCAATCGGCCGACTGGCTCATTCACTCAGTTCAATCGGGCGACTGAGTCTCAGTCGCACGATTGGCCTAGTAGTAATCACATTCAGTCGGCCGACTGAGTCTCAGTCGGTCGACTGCCTCATTCGGTCTCCTTCATTCGCATCTTTAGTTGACCGACTGAGCCTCAGTCGGTCTACTGTTTCATTCTCCCCCTTCTATTCAGTCGAATGGATCATTTTCATGTCCATTCGGCGATTGGAAGCCATTCGCATAGTTGGTCGATAACATGATCCACTCGTGCGAATGGGTCACACTTAGTGAGTTTACAGGTATTTGAATATTTTACTATTAGACCCTTTTCACTTTTGATAATAACCTTATAAGCTCTTAACCAATTCAGTCACTTCAGACGTGACTTTTTAAACTTTGAAAAACATGTGGCCATCTCAGACATGACCCTTTTAGGTAAGTTAATTCCTTATGATTTCCTGATGTAGTCCGACAGACACACAAATTAAAAGATTAACATAGAAACTTAAACTAACTACACAAATAAAGTTTATTTTTGGACTTTTTGTGAGATATAAAACCTAGGATGGAAATCTACGGGATTTGGTTAGGGAGTAGACAGCTTCAACTTAGATTGATCATATCTGGACCAATTCAATTTGGAATCATACAGGAACATCAAATCATTGGGACTTGTTCTTAAACTTTTTGATGCTTAAATTCTCGGTGTTCATCCAGAGTCGTTAGCAACTAAGGAAATCATACTGAAACTCTTAGATTTTCACATTGATTTGAACTCTTGAGAATGTAGCCACTAAGATTGTCAGTATGTTTGTCCACTTAAATCCATACACAGACTTTTGACGCAGACTGGTGACTGTCTAGGTTTAATTATTTCAGCTAACATTTGTGGATCCCACACTTATATGGTAATCAACATTCCTCAGAGGTTTTTGAGCGGTCTACGGGTATTATTACAAGAAGAGACTATTCTTAGAGCTTTCAAAGAGAAGCCTGTCCTCAGGTCAGTGCCATCGCACAGCAGAGAGGCGGCAAACAACAATGAATTCTAGAATATCTAGGTTATGCTTATCCTCAGGTCAGTGCCATCGCACAGCAGAGAGGCACACAACCTATCTCCTTGTTAGAGCAGCTTATTTATTTGACACAATATGCACCAACAACATAAGTCATTAGCTTTATTGCATTTGTCTTTCATTTTTTTCTTGCTTTGCTCTAATTATGGTCATCCGCACACTTTTGTGGCATTTAAATGCTCATTACCCCTTATTGGAATATATTTGATTGTGTTAACCAGTGATAAGATGGAAGCCCACAGTCAGTTGAACAACTTAGTTTGATCTTGAGATCACCAATCAGGTCTAATTGTCTATTGTGTTGAATCTACCAACATATCATTTGTGGTCTAGCAGCCTCTAAGTCTACTTTCTTTGTGTCACCTTAGGAGTTGCCAGTTTTCTATCATCTTCCCTTTTTATATTGCTTAGACTACACAGACTTATACTTTGAACTTTTGCATCTTTTCAAAACTTAAATTTTAAAATCCCTCTTGATTTGTTCCTGTGTACTATCATTTCCAAAGGTATTGAATCGGTATCACAGACACAATCTACCTCATTTCAGCTAGTTCCCCCTTCTCCCTCATTTTTTTAATGTTAACTTGCTGACATATTCTCCCCCTAAAATACTAAAGTCATTTCGGATTTAATTATTTTTGGATTTTAATAAACAGCAAAATAACATGAGTTTAAATATTACAGACAAAAAGAAAAAAAACAGATAACATAAAATAAAATAAACGTTAACGAAACTACATCGGACTACACATTATTCTCATCAGGAATTACCTCACTTTTCTTTTTAACGCCGTTGACCTCTAGCAAATATTGAAAACGTGGTTTATCAAAGGCTTTAGTATAGAGGTCAGCACGTTGAAAATCAGTATTAACTTTAACCACATCAATTAAGTTCTTTTCAAAGCAGTCTCTTATGAAGTGGTATTTAATACCGATGTGTTTGGTCTTAGGATGTTGAACCGGATTTTTGGTTACTGCAATTGCAGCAGAGTTATCAACAAAATAGGAGTAGATGAGAATTTTAAACCGTAATCCCGTTTGCTTTGCTGTGAATCCAAATGATTTGTGAACAGCAACTTGCAGCAGCAACATATTCGACTTCACAGGTTGACAATGCAACCGATGTCTGCTTCTTACACTGCCATGTAACTAATCTTCTCCCAAAGAATTGACACCCCGCTGATGTAGACTTGTAGTTCATTTTGCAGCCTCCGTAGTCCGAGTCACTATACGCCGTGAGCTCAAAATCATCATCATGAGGATACCACAACCCCAGTGTGGGTGTACCCTTTAGATAGCGTAAAATCCTTTTGACCCCGATCAGATGATTGACCTTAGGTTTAGCCTGATATCTGGAACATAAACTGTGGCATACATGATATCAGGTCTTGAGGCAGTGAGATACATGAGGGATCCAATCATTCCTCGGTACATAGTGGCATCTACAAGATCTCCATTCTCATCAGGTGCTATATCATGATTCATAGCAAGTGGGTCCCAGCAGCAGAAGCATTCTCCATGTCAAAGCGACTGAGAATGTCTCCTACATACTTGGTCTGATGTAGAAAGATCCCATTAGGTGTTTGATCCACCTGTAACCCGAGAAAGAACTTCATCTCCCCCATAGCACTCATCTCAAACTCTTTCTTCATCACTGCTTCAAACTCTTTGCATAACTCTTCGTTCTTTGACCCGAAGATTATGTCATCAACATATATCTGTACAAGCAGTAGTCGCCATCCCTTTTTTTCTTTAATAAACAGTGTACTCAATGACTCCCCTGCGAAAGCCGTGTTTCACAAGATGAGTCGAGAGTTTCTCATACCAAGCTCGAGGAGCTTGATGAAGCCATATAAAGCTTTGTCGAGCTTGTAAACTCTATCCCGATGATAAGGGTCTTCAAATCCTCGGGTTGACTTACATAGACTGTTTCCCTGATTTCCCCATGAAGGAATGCACTCTTCACATCTAATTGGTAGACTTTAATCTTCATGTACGATGCATAGGCAAGGAAGATACGAATAGCTTCCATCCTTGCCACGGGTGCAAACACCTCATTATAGTCAATCCTTCGACTTGGCAAAACCTTGAACCACAGTCGAGCTTTGTTCCTGATAATGACTCCTTGGTCATCCTTCTTGCATTTTAGTACCCATTTGGTGCCAATGACTTTAGCACCTTTAGGTCTATCAACCAGAGTCCATACACTAACTTCTTAAACTGCAGAAGTTCTTCTTGCATGGCACTCACCCACGCCTCATCATTTAGTGCTTCACTGACATATTTTGGCTCAACCTGCGAAACAAAACATCGATAAGCACCATCATGAATGTAACCCTTCTCCATAACTGAGGCGTAATCAGCTGAGTATAGCTGATTTCGGGTTTGTACTCCTGATCGGACATCTCCAATAACATTGTCAAGGGGATGATAGACGTTTAGTCGTGATCCTGGAGTAGTCGGCACAGTCACCTCCGAACCAAGATTGTGAACATTTTGTTCTGCATCTGAGGAAGGTGGAGTTTGGGGTTCCGAAGTCGAGGGTGCATCACTTATGGATGCTTGTGGACTTGCAGGAACTGGAACCTGTTCCTCCTGACTGTTCTGGTCATCTGCTTAAGTTTCATCTTCAGAGGAGGAGTCACTGTCATCGACTACCCCTTCTGACTGAGTAGATGATTCTCCCTGTGTGGTAGATGGTGTATTTAGAATATCATACATCATCCTAGTAGCTAACTCATCATCCGAGGGAGAGAGAGGGATGTTGAAGGACTTGAAGAATCCATCATAATCGAAGAAGTATGCAGGTCCTTTTCCTGTAGGTGGTGTGGTATATCTCTGAACGTCGACATTACACCACACTTCGACAAGACCCGTTGAAGTATTGTAAACTCGCTTGTTCGGTAGTTGTATCCTAGAAAAATTCCTTCAACTGCCTTCTCGCTGAATTTGCCTTCTTGTGTCTTCTTCAGAAGTGTACACGGTGCGCCAAAAGGTTCAAGATACTCCAAATTCGGTTTGCGTCTTTGTAGTAGCTCATAACATGTCTTTCCGTGGCGCTTGACTATTAGGACTCGATTCAGTGTATAACACACATTTGCCACTGCCTCATTCCAGAATTGGATAGGCAGTTTCGAGTCTGCCAGCATAGTCCGTGCTGTCTCTATCAAACTCCTGTTCTTTCTCTCAGCAACGCCATTCATTTGAGGTTGTAGGCAGAAGTGAATTGATGCACAATTCCCTTTTCCTTGCAGTATGCCTCCATCCAATGATTCTTGAATTCTGTCCTGTTGTCTAAGCGTATTTGTCTAACTTTTAGATTGTAGAGAGATTCCAGTGTGGTTACTAATTCCTTGATGTCTCCAATGTTTCTGATTTGGATCTCAGAAACATTACCCAAGTGAACCTTGAGTAGTCATCAGTCACCACAAAATACATGTCGCCTGCAATGCTCCTTGTACTAACTGGACCAAACAGATCCATATGAAGAAGCTCAAGAGGAAGTTCTATTGAATGAACTTTCTTTTCCTTATGAGCCTTCTTGTCTGTTTGCCTTTCTTGCAAGCTACACAAAAGTCAGGAAGTTGGAAGTTCTTGACATTCACTCCTCTCACTAAATGCTTCTGAATCAAATGATTCATCTTCTTTGACTAATGTGTCCCATTCTCCGATGGCCAGGAGATTGAATCCTTCTCAGTAGCTTTAGATAAAAAACACTGAACCTCATGATCCATTGTAGTAGCTGTTGACAGATCCAGACATAAAGGTCTTTATATCTTGAAGCAGTCATCAGAACTTGGTCCTCTGGGATCATATATTCTTTCTTCAGCACGTAACACTTCTGGTTATCGAAGATGACTTTAAATCCTTTATCACAGATTTGGAACAAAAGTAAGTTTGTTCAAGTTGTTGAACGTAGTTCACCTTATCAAACTTACTTTCTGATTTCCCACTTCTCCTGAGCTGTGATATAGCCTCCTTTGTTTCCTGCAAAGGAACATGCCCTCCTTCTATTTGTTTGACGTTAGATAACAGGGCTCTATTTCCTGTCATGTGCCTGGATGCTCCGCTGTCTATAATCCACGTGTTAGTCTCAGCACTGTATCGAACACCCTGCACATACAAAGTAAATGAATTAGTTTAGGTTAGGAACCCAAGCTTTGACTGTCTTGGGTTTCCCAGAGGCATCACACATCATAAACTCCACCCATTGACCCTTAGAGGGTGAGGGTAGCTCAAGTTCCTTCTTGTCATCAGTATTAGACACATAGGTGGACTTTTCTTTCCATAAGCCAGATTTGTGCAATGCCTGTTTATGATAAACAGTCGTCTGCTTACAGGTTGGACTTTAGGTTCACTAGCTCTTCTAGGTGGAGTCAGAGAACTCCACTTAGAAGACCTCGGTCTAGAGTCCTGAAGATCAATCTTCTTCCTAGGTGTCTGATAGAAATGACAATAGGAAGCAATGTGTCCACATTCTCCACAGTTGTAGCATGACCTGCTATCAACTTTATGAGTAGACTTTCTTTGTGGAAAGTGCATGACACTCTAGTAACATCAACCACTTTAGGTTTTGACTCTAGTATATTTGATGTTTTCTCTGGTTTAACAAAATTTACTGTCTTAACCTGTTTCACTTTTTGGTTAACTGTTTTGACTTGAAGCATGTGAAAAAGTAGCATTTGAAGTCCTTTTAGGTTCTGATTTGACTCTGTTTGACCCTGACTTTAAGTTAACTTTTTCAAATTCATTTTCCAGGTTAACACAAGGCAATTTACCCTTTGCCTTTGAAGTGGCCTCCTTTTGTTTTTGACCAGATTCAGTAGATGAACATGAGGTGTCTGGATCAGTAACAGAGGAGTAGTCACCACATGATCCTTGATGGGGTTATTATTTACTGGTCTAGACTTAGTGTTCATCAAGGTCTCAGGTGGTGGTGGAACCACTTTGTAGCCTAATCCCTCCCCGTTATTCCTTTCTCTCACTAAGTGTTGAACTATGTTTGTGAAGAGCTAGTCCAACTATGCAGTTTCTGTTTTAATGAATTAACTTCGACTTCTAGAACTGCCTTTTGCTTCTTAGTTCTTCTAGGGAGTTTAGATAGTACCTAATGTCATTTGCTTGGTTAAAAGCCACTACTTCGGTTTCCCTAAGTTGTTTAGTCATAGGTCTATCTTTTCTTTATAACTCTGCTCATTTCTCCTAGTTCAGTCAGTGCATAAGTACCTAGCTCAGCAACTAGATAACCTAGATCAAAATTTGATCTATCCTAGCAAAATTTTCATCTATGCTATCCTAAAAGTATCACAATCAGAACAAGCTGATTATTAAAAATTTGGTCAGTGGTACTTACCTGAGTTGGTTCAAAAGAGTTAGCCATCAGTGCAGCATCAGATGTTTCTGGTTCTGGTGATTCTGACTTTTCTGTGTCTGACGTGGAAACTTCCTCAATTGGTTTGTAACTGACCTCGGCTTAGTTTTGTTTCTTCACTATGTGACATTGCTATCTCAACTGCTATATCACCTTCACTCGTAGAATCATCATCAATATCCTCAACACTGGCAATGTTAGATTCTCCTGGTGAGACAAACCTAAAACTCCAATCCTGTCCTTCATCATCATGAGCAGTTAAGGCTTTTGGATCCTTGTTTGATGAAGTAGAATTAGAGGCTTGCTTGTCTTGGCGAGTAAAGATGAGAACGGTTTCCCATTCCCCGTCTTCTTTGGCTTGACACATTCTCTTTTGAAGTGCCCCTTCTAACCACAGTTAAAGCAGGTTACTTTACTCTTGTCGAAGCCAAATGTGGTATCCTTAGTAGCAACCAAGTTCTGTCCAGTCTTTTTCACAACTTCTTCGCCCTCCGGACAGCACTTGCTAAGGCCCACATTATATCCATTCTCTCAAGCTCCATCTCATCCACCTGCTCGTAGTCCTCATCTACCAGATGGCAGTTTCCAATCTTCCCGGCAAAAGTCCATCATATGAATGAAACCACTGCTGCTAAAAGATCCATATGCTCTCGAGCTACTTCCACGGTCACATTACCGAGGTTCTCGATCTTCAATTTGGTAGCGTTTGCTTCTGATCCAATATAATGGGTACATGATGACCCAGACGTGTCTGATCCAGAAGGAGAAGCATGTGAAGGACCTGACGAGCTAGACACAAAAGCAGTCTGGAGTGGTGCTCCACATGTCTTAGCTTGAGGCGTGGCGTTGTATAAAGCTGGATTTTGTGTGTACGAAGACTTCTGAGCTCTATACTTCATCCTTAGTGCTTCTTCTCGCAACTTAAGAATGAAGTCATTTATATCCAGCTTTACAAGTATTCCATTCTGTCTCAGGTTAGACACGAATGTAGCCCACTTATCAGGCAATCCGTCTGCGAAGTTGCTTACTTTCTCTTCCATGGAGTAGCCACTCCATGTGTATGCAATTCGCTCATCAGGTGGTAGAATCTGTCTATGACTTCGTCCAAACTTTCATTACCAATTGATGAGAAGTTATCGAATTCCTTCTTTAACTCCTTTGCCTTGATTGCCTTCAATGATGCATTCCCCATCATATCTCTTCTCTAGCTCATCCCACAGTTTCTTGGACTGCTTGTTCTCTGAATACTGGTGGAATATGTCTTTGGGGATAGACTGAGTGATCAATGCATAAACTCTTTTCTCTGCATTGTACTTTACTTTCTGTGCGTCTGTCATCCCGCTTAATGTTAGCTTAACTCCATCAGCTCCCACCGTGTACTATAACCAATCTCAATGGCTTCCCACAGATTAGGATCTACTCCATTAAGTAGATCTCAAAACGTTGTTTCCAGTGGGGAAACTCATCTAAAGTCAAAAGCTTTGGTGGTTTTGTGATTCCCCACCTCACTCTCAAGCAACAGCAGGTTCTGTATCCTTGAGTCCTTCCCAACAGTAAAGGCTAACATCTGATCTTCCATGACTAATAAACTTATATCTAATCAAACAAACTTTCACTGATGCGACTGAAGGATGCGAATGAGCTAATCGTGCGTATAAACTCTGCGATTGGTTCAATCGGGCGAATGAACTGGGCGATTGGTTCAGTCGTGCGAATGAATCTGGTGCGTATGAGCTATGAGAACGAACGGTTCAGTCGTACGAATGAGGGTGCGACTATGTCCAATCGTGCGTATGAGCAATGCGAATGGAGTCCAGTCGTGCGAATGAGTCACTCGTGCGACTGAAGCTGCTGTTTTGCGAAAATTTCTAGGTTTGACGAGTTTCAGCAGTAAAGATTCGAAATTTCACAAGTTCTAATCGCCTAAGTCCGTAGAAACCAAACTTCGATGAGCAGGGAACTTCCAAGATCACTTTTGATGCCAAAGATTGCGTTTTTAGTGTAAAAACACAAACTTTTATGCAATCTTGATTGAATCAACACGTAATCAAGAGCCAATAGCTCTGATACCACTTGTTAGGACCTGGTATTTGACCAAATACCTCATGATTAACGTGTAACCAGATCAAATAGTGCGGAATCCTATTTGATTGGTGATCCAATCAGTGAGAACACACCGAAGAATCAATCAAGGATTGAAACTAATGTTAGAAATCGATAGGGAATCGATCTAATGTGTTCTATGAACTTGGAGAACGATTTGGAAGGTTCTGGACGGCTAGGGTCGTCTGGAATCGTAATTGATCGAGAGTTTTATTTTTCACGAATTGAGTTGTATTTATAGGTTGGTATTATTCAATCGTGCGACTGAACCATTAATTGGTTCAGTCGTGCGATTGAACCATGCGGTTGATTCATTCGTATGACTGAGTGTTCAGTCGTGCGACTGAGCCAATCTTATATTACAATCGTGCGACTGATCCAGTCTCCTGGTTCAGTCGTGCGACTGAGTCAATCGTGTGAAGTTATTCATGCGTATGGTTCATTCGCATGAGCCATTCGCATGAGAACTTCATTAAGTTAAGTTTGAATGTTTTAATTAATATAACTTAATGTGCAACCATTCAAATAATCATAAACCCAATCAATTCAGTCACGACTCATTAATGAACTATTAAACATTATAACTAGCAGACTATCAATATCATTTCATTAACCATACCAAACAAGATCTATTACATCACATATCATGATCTAGGGACAAACATGTATCAACAATAAATCACAAGCAAATATTATCATTTCATTAAGTACCCCATATTACATAAGTGCAAGACATTCAATACATATTACATTGAAATCAGGATCTAGGTACATATGTGTATCAACAGAATGTAATGCTCCCAGAAGAAACAACAACAATTTCAAAGGAATTCTCAGGGCAGTCATCTCCACAACCAAGCACAAGCTTTCACTCTAACAATCAACAACAACAGAATCATCACCAAAAACACCAACATCCATATCAGAGTCAGCCACAACGGACAAATCGAGCTCATGGAAGCAGTCATGCATACTCAAATGCTCTTGTCATTAGACAAGATGGAGTGTGTGATTGGAGTTTGTATGATGAGGAAGTGAAGCCTCAATTTCAGAATTATGCACTCATGGCTCACATAAATGATGGTCTATCTCCTATGCCATCTGAAGTAATATCCAATCTTTGTAGTGATAAATGCATTACTTAACTGCAAGGTTATTGTGAGCACAATCATAAACTGGCTGATAAAATAAACGAAGAAAAGGTCAAGTCAAAGATGCTTAAAAGAGAAATTAAAGGCTTTGAAATTAAAATCAAATCACTTATTTCTAACAATGAAAAATTGCATGGTGAAAAGTACACTCTTGCAGCTGAGAATGAGTAACTAACTGAAAAGTTAGCTCAATCAAAAGCTAAACAAACACTTAGTAAAGTGAAACTTGAAAAGACTCAAATATCTTCAGTCAAGCTGCAAGAGATGTTAGACACACAAAAAGATCCTAAGGATATGACTGGGATTGTGTATAATTCTTGTCCTCCACCCTACAATGACAACTACACTATCATGCCTAAATCTGTCACACTCAAAGAGCAAAATGAACCTAACACTATTGAAACAAAATCAATAGTAAAACAAGTCACAAATCCTCAAAACAAACCAAATGTTTACATTGAAACAAATGTGGAGAAAGTTAAATTAGGTCACCCATTAACATCAAAGAGTGTACAGAGAAGATAGTGAATGTCATTAAACCATCAAGCCCAATCAAAGCCATTTTCCCATTTGTGAAATTTATACTTGCAATTTCAAAAGGAAAGAAGAAAGCCATGGATTTAATGAAATCTTCTACTAAAAGTAGTTCTGATTATGAGATTAAATCTCCAAAAAATTCAAGCAAATCAGACAAAGTTTCACTGCTAAAGAAAATCAAAAGTTCACTGATTTCAAAAACTAAAATTCAATTCGACCCTTAATCATCAAAATCAAAACAAGGAGTAGGTTTTGACATCTGTAATAGGGAGCATGTAAATCAGTTTGAACAAGAAGTCAAGAAAAGGTTGAGGAAACAAAAACAGCCTAAAACAGTCAACAAAAGTAGTGTTGTGAAACAAACTACTAAAAAGGCTGATTTTGCTTCTTCCTTAAACCAAAGATTGTGATTCAGTTGAGAACATCTAAATCAACTGAGTCAGCAACAACAACATCAGATCCAAGAAACAAATGTATGTATTGTGACATCTGTGAAATGTCTAATCACAAACAGATGAGTGTTTTTTCAATTAATACTGCTCTATCTATGAGATGAACAATTATTCCACCAAAAACTGCTATTTTAGTAAATACTGTTCAGTCTGTGATATGACTAATCATAATAAATCTGATTGTTACTTCAAGCAAAAGGGTTGAGAATTCCCCAAAACAAGCCCATCTCACCAATATCATCTATGGAACCCAAAATCTGAAGTCATTTTCATATAATCAATATAGGATTTCTAGCTCAGATATTGACATGGGTAACATAAAAGAGTTGAGGAAGATTCAAAGAAAAAATATCAAAACATCAAGCAAACATATGATTTTCACAAACCAAAAATGATGTTTGATAATAAAAAACGAGCCAAATTTCTTCAAAGAAATAGGGACCAAAGCTTTCACTATTCTTCTAACTCTTCAGCTGAAATTGATAAGATGAAACATTCAAAATATCATCAGAAATCTCCTAGAACACCTCTTTTAAACTCATAGTTTAGAGTAAAGTATTAAGAAGTCACCATCATGGATGGGAATGGGAAACCCAAGACAATTATGGCTTGGGTTCCATATTCTAATTACTTCCCTTGTGCTTGTAGGGTCATCCATATAGGTCCAATAGCATATGGTGCATGGACAGTGGATGCTCCCGACACATGACTGGAGATCATTCCATCCTTCATGAATTCAAGCATATATAAGGAACCAATGTGGCATTCAGAGGAGATTCACAAGGTGATAGAATCACTAGTGAAGGATCTGTGACAAATGGGACACTGACCTTTGATAGAGTGAACTACTGTGAACAGCTGAATTTCAATCTTCTCAGCGTGTCTCAGATCTATGACAAAAAATATTCGACTCACTTTACCGACACTCATTGATACATTCTGAGACCATGATTTCAAATTCCTAAAGAATGGGTTGTCTTAAAGACCCCAAGGAAGAATAACATCTATGTCTTAAACCTGAATTTTGTTACACCAAATGAAGGAACATGTATTATGTCAAAAGCATCATTCGATGAGTCTCAACTTTGGCACAGATGTTTGGGTCACATAACTTTAAAAACATGAATAGATTGGTAAAAGGAAACCATGTTATTGGTTTACCCAAAAAAGAATTTCACTTTGTTGATCACTGTTTAGTGTGCCAAAGGGAAATAACATAAATCTTCCCATAACCAAAGGTTGTGAACGTAAACAATTCTCCATTAAAGCTACTTCATATGGATCTTTTTGGACCAACTCATGTCATGAGTATTGGAAAGAAACAGTATTGTTTGGTGATCATTGATGACTTTTCAAGATTTACATTGGTTTTCTCTTACTTCATAAAAATGAAGCATCCCAACTAATAAAAGATTTTATCACAAAAATTGAAAACCAACTTGATCATAAGGTCAAGACAATAAGAGGTGATAATGGGACAGAGTTTAAAAATGAAGATATGAGTTTCTTTTGTGCAACCAAAGACATTGCTAATCAATTTAGTACAACTAGAACTCCTCAACAAAATGGGTAGCTGAAAGGAGAAATAGAACACTAATTGAAGCAGCAAGAACAATGCTAGCCGATACTAAACTGCCAATTACCTTCTGGGCAGAAGTAGTTAACACCTCATGCTTTGTGCAAAATAGAACTCTGATTGTAAAAGAAAATAGCATGACTCCTTATGAACTAATGTTTCATAGAAAACATTTATTGGATTTTTCAAGTCATTTGGTAGTCCTATCTCAATATTAAACACCCAAGACTATTTGGGAAAATTTTCATCTAATACTGATGAAGGATTCTTGTAGGTTATTCTTCAGTTTCAAAGGCTTACAGAGTGTTTAATCCTAGATTAAACATTATTGATGAATCAACAAATGTTCAATTCAACGAACATTCTTTTCCCAAATCTATAAATGGTCCCGACTAGTTGTTTGATATTGACCCATTTATAAAATCTTTTGATCAATTTCATTTGTTTGATGTAGGATATATACCTTCAACTGAACCTCATTCAGGAGTAGAAAGAGGAAATGACTTTCCAATGGTTCCTCCAACCTCTTCTGAACAACTGAATGAAGATGTTCCACTATAAGCTGATATTGTAAGAAAACCATCTCAAAATCAAAGTGTTTCAACTGATGTTGGTCCCAGTGTGTTACCATTACATTCAGAAGACCCATCAACTAAGGTCGGAAATCAAGATCAAGCTACACCTCCAGTTGAAACAGAAAGAACATCAAATGATGGAAGCAATCAAAGTGCCGCTAATGCTGAAGCAGTCACAAAAACAGAATATGATTTTCTTTATAATTCTCTAATAATACAAGATAAAGGTGCCTCTCACCATAATGATCTAAATGTCTACAATCTTGATGTAGCCATTTCTGGTGACTCAATTCCAATCACCAGAATACACAAGAATCATCCAGTAGAAAGCATTATTGGTAAACTCAATGAAAGTGTTGATACATATGTACCTAGTTTATGAGCTTAATGTAAATGTATGTCATGTCTTACACATATGTAATGAATGACTTGAATGAAATATAATATGTGGTTGATGCTTATAATGTTTAATGTTTCATTGTATTATGGCGTGATAAAGTATAATGAACTAACTATATAGGTTTGAGGTTGTTGTGCATAGTTCTTAGTCAATAATGATTAAGAAATGTGTTCAAACTTAGTCGTATGAGTCTTCACGCGAATGGACCATGCTAATGGACCATATACATGAATACCTCATGCTAATAGACCAGTCGCATGACTGAACCAGGAGACTGGATCAGTCGCACGATTGAGACATAAGATTGATTCAGTCGCACGATTGAACCTTCAGTCGTGCATATGGATCAATCGCATGATTCAGTCGCACGACTGAACCATGCTAATGGTTCAGTCATACGATTGGAAAACCCTAACCTATAAATACCACTTAATTCGTGGAAAAACACAAGAATTCGAAACACTAGAAGAATTTTGACACATACTCATAACCTAGCCGTCCAGAACGTCCAGAAAGCCTGTTCCAAGTTCATAGTTCGCATCTGATCTTGTTCTACTCGTTCTTAACATTTCTTTAATCATTAGATTGATCGGGATTGCATTCTCACTGATTGGATCACCAATCAAATACGATTCCGCACTATTTGATCTGGTTTCACGCATTATCAGTTAGTACTCCATACATACAAGGTCCTAACAAATGGTATCAGAGCATTGGCTCTTGATTTTGCGTGTGATTTGATTAGTTTTGGTGTAAAAATCACGTTTTTCATTCAAAGGAATCACCTTTTTGAGTAAAAAGCGTTTTCGACGTCTCCAGGTCTCAAAGTTTACATTTTTCGGCATACAGAAGATTAGGGTTCTTGAAAAATCGTGTTTTTGTGTCAAAGTGTCAAAAACCCTAGTTTTTGCAAACAACAGCCTCAGTCACACGATTGTCCAATCGCACGACTGAACTCAATTGCACACCCCATTCGCACGATTGAACTCAGTCTCTCAGTCATTCGTACGACTAAACAGCCCCATTCGCTTGTCTCCAATCGCACACTCCATACGTACGACTGAATCCAATCGCACGATTGAATTCATTCGCACACTTCACTCGCATAGTTCATCCGCACGAATGAACAACTCCAGTCGTTTGAGTCCATTCATCCATTTCAATCGCACGATTGAATTCTTTCGCACTCCTCATTCGCACGAGTGATCCAATCATATAGTCCATTCACACGAGTGAGCCAGTCTAGTCATATAGTTCAAAGTTTAAAGAGATGGAAGATTAGTACTCTACTTTTATTGCCGGAAGGGATTCTCGCATCCAGAACCTTCTGCTTCTGGAAAATGGAATTGGAAATCATAATAAACCACTTAAACTTATAATGTTAGATGATTACTCACAATGGAAGTAGCGATTCGAGATCTATTTAAATGGAGTTGATTTTAATCTTTGGGAATCAATTGAGACAGGTTATAGTATGCCAGTCGGTGCTGATGGTGTTAAGTTAACTTTGGGAGGTATGACTGATAGTCAGAAAGCTAAGTACAATGCTGAAAAGAAGGTGTATGCCCTGTTGACTTAGTCGACACCAAAAGATATCTTTCATCAGTTCTCTGAGAACAACATGCAAAAAAGTTATAGAAGGCTTTGGAGAAAAGATATGATGGGAACGCAACGATAAAGGCATTAAAGGCAAAGGCTCTCAAGAAAGAGTTTGATAATTTCTCCTCAATAGGGAAAGAAAGATTGGACAATATTATCGACAGATTCTACCATCTAATGAGTGAGCTGCACACTCATAGGGTCACAACGTCCATGGAGGATAAAGTGTCAAGATTTGCTGATGGTTTGCCGGAGAAATGAGACTCGTTTGTGTCTAATCCGAGATAGAACAATATACTTGCAAAATTTGACTTAAATGACTTCATCTTGAAATTAAAGGAGGAGGAACTAAGGATGAAGTACAGGTCACAGAAAGGATCCTACGACCAGAATCCTTCACTTTATAACTCATCTCCCACTCCAACCAGTTCAGGAGCACCACTTCAAACTGCCTTTGTGTCTAGTCCAGCAGCTCCTTCCCAAACCACTGCTTCAGGACCAGAAACGTTAGGGTCATCCACTACCTAATATATAGTGCCTGAAGCCAACACTACAAAGTTGAAGACCGAAAATCTCGGTAATATCACTATGGAAGTAGCAAAGGAGCACATGGATCTCCTAGCAGCTGTTGTCCATTCCTATTATGGTCTAGTTGTAGGGAAGATTGGAAATTGCCATCTTGAAGATGAAGATTACGAGCATGTGGACAAAAATGAACTAGAGAGAATTTATATATTTTGGGCTTTGGCTAGTGCTGTCAGAAGAGCAAAAAAGTTTGTGAAAAAGACATGACAGAACTTGGCAGCGACAAAAGACACAACCTTTGGTTTTGAGAAAACCAAAGTTACCTACTTTAATTGTGGTGAAAAGGGGTATTTCAAACATGAATGTGTAAAGCCCAAGAAGACAGGTAACGGAAATCCGTTCTCAACCTTCAACCGTCAGGACAAAGATAGGAGTGGAACTACCTCGTCAAGAAAAGAGACAAAGGCATTGACTGCTCAATGTGACGAAGGGCAGGATTGGACCTTCAGTTTTGTGTCTTTGGGAGAATCAAATATTGCCTGTGTCGAGGTATTGGATGATGACTCTGCGAGTGAAGGTGAAATCACAGTTGAACAAGTAATGTCAGATATAAAGAAGCTGTGAATGTGGTCAATCACCTGATTGAAGAAGAACTCAGAACGACAAGTTTAGAATCTCCAGCATCCGAAGAGTCAAACTCTGCATTGATGGCTGATTCAACCGATTCTTCACAGGTAAGTACAAAAAACCAACTCTTTGAAAATCATGCTTGTATGAATGTAACAAATTTAGAGAAAGCATTGATTTGAAATTTGCTAGGTTATAAGACCATAATGATAGCTTAGTAATGATTTACAACTGTGCACAAAAGCTAATCGTATTTTGAAACAAAATGAGTGCAATTATAAAGAAAAAATAGAACTTTTAAGCAAACAACTAAAGGAAACCGAGGTTGCTTCCTTTAATCAAGCTAATGATATAAAGTTTTATTTAAATTCTTTGGAAGAAACAAAGAAAGAAAAAGTAGTTTTAGAAGTCGAAGTCAACTCTTTAAAACAAAAACTTTACAGTTGGACCAGTTCTTCTCACATAGTTCAACACTTAGTGAAAGAACAAAATAACGGGGAAGGGTTGGGTTACAAAGTAGTTCCACTACCACATGAGATCATGTTAAATACAAATGTAGACCTGTAAATAACAAACCAATCAAGGATCATATGGTGTCCACTCCTCTGGTTAGTGATCCTGATTCCACGGGTAAATCGGTGGAATCCGTCACTAAACAGAAGGAGACTACTTTGAAATCAAAAGGCAAGATGCCTGTTGAAAATTTAAATGATGAATTTAAAAAGGTTAATGTAAGGTCAGGTTCACTAAAAGTCTATTTTAGAACCCAAAGTAACTAAACCAGTTAACCACAATCATGCTAGTCATCAAAGTCCAACCAAAGGGCATGCTAAAGATGTTAAAAACGTCAAAACAATTACGTTTGTTAATAAAGGTGATACATCTAAACGAGAAATGACTAAATCCAACCAGACACATGTCACCCCAGTATCAAATTCAACCCCACATAAACAGTTTCCTCAACATGTAGAAGGGAGATCATGCTACAGTTGTGGAAAGAGAGGACACACTCTTCTAACTGCCCTTATTATCAGACCCCTAGATAGAAAATTGAACTTTATGATACTAAATCAAGTTCTTCGAAAAGGAGTCTATTACTCCACCAAAAAGAATTAATGAACCTAAAGTTCAAATTGTAAGCCAGTCGTCTGTTTATCACAAACAGGCCTTACACAAAACTGGCTTATGGAAGGAAAAGTCAAGTCCATTGTCTGATAATAAGAACAAGAAGAAGAATAATATGCCTCACCCTCAAATGGAAAGTGGGTTGAGTTCATGACGTGTGATTCCTCTAGGTCACCCAAGCTAGTTAAGGCTTGGGTCCCAAACCTAAACTTATAATTCCTTTGAATGTGTAGGGTATCCGTTACAATGTTATCACAAATACTTGGATTGTTTATAGTGGGGCGTCTAGGCACATGACAGGGAACCTGTCTTTCCTTTCAAATGTCAAATAAATTAAAGGGGGACATGTCTCATTTGTTGGAAATAAAGGAGGATACATCACCGCTTAAGGCGAAGTGGAAACCAGAAAGTAAAGTTTGATAAGGTGAACTACGTTCAACAATTATAGAATAACTTGCTTTCAGTATCACAGATATGTGACAAAGGATTCAAAGTTGTTTTTTGACAACAAGAAGTGCTATGTATTGAAGAAGGATTACATTATCCTGGAGGACCAAATCTTAATGTCAGCTTCAAGATATAATGACTTTGTTGGATCAAGAAGAAGGCTAATGCAACTAAAACTAAGTCACTTAGATAATTTTGGTGCTGCATGCAAAGGCTTCCGAAGCTTAGCATGGAACTTCCGAAGGTTGTAGAGTTCTTCCGAAGACAAAGTAAAAGATCAACTTCCGAAGCCAGAACTCTACTTCCGAATTCAAGTGAATACTTCCGAAGTTCAAGCCTTAGAAGAATAAACTGAAGACCACTTCTGAAGTATGATGAAACGAAGAAGCCTCCAAGCCTTGGAAGAAGCAGCCTCTTCCGAAGTATAAGTGGCTTCGGAAGTACTTACTCTTCCGAAGCCATTTAACCTTCGGAAGACACTGCTATGAACTAGTGGACACAAGTATGGTCTCTGACACTCCACTGCAGACCTCTGATACTGTATGGCTTCTTCCTAAAGAGCCATGCAGTTGACCATACTTTATTCCACTATTCACCTTTTCATGAGAGTACATGTTACCAACTTTAGTTGGTGACAAAAGGTAAGTCAGGGACATGTCCTGACTACCAAATCTCAGATAAGGCTTTATCCGAGATACCTAAAATTTTAGTCTTGTATATAGACTTTAGCTATAGGATCTCAGCTGGTATCAAAGTATATCCGGCTGTAGGTAGTATTATATATAGGTCTCTTGTAACTCATCGAAACACAACAACTGCTTGTAAGAGTCTTGTATTTTGAGTTGATAAGCATATATAAAGTACCTTAAAAATTACTTCCTGTGTTCTTTATTACATTTTATATTGTGATCAACTCTTACTGATTCTATCTTAACCCGAGTGTTGTTCAAGGTGAGTTTGAGAGAAAAACATAGTGGTTAGTGACAAACATCGATCCTGCAATTGGTATTAGAGCTTCTCAGGCTCTTGATTGCGTGATCTAACCATCCAAATCAACCTATTTTTCACTCCTCCCTACAACCCACTCACTCTAATGGCCCTAACAAGTCCGAGGTAGAGATGGGAACATGACAAAGGCTCCCATCATTCTCCTAAAAATTTCAGGTCTTGGAGCAGGAGAATGGAAGGCTTCATCAGATATCAAGACAACAGGATGTGGAACTCCATTGTCAATGGCCCATATAAGCCTAAGGTGGCATCACCTGGTGGAAACGACGCCATGATAGAAAAGGCTGTAGCGGATTACTCTGATGAAGACAGAAAGAAGATGGACATCGACAGGAATGCTATGACCATTCTCATGACTGCAATACCGAACTCCATTATGGTGGGACTCGAGCATGGCACGACTGCTAAAGAATTGTTTGATGCACTTGCTCAGATGTACTCAAGCTCCAACGACTCAAAGAAGGACTCACTAAAGCAACAGTTCGAGAACTTCACTCATATTACTAGAGAGAACCCTCAGCCAGCAGTACTTCAGGTACATGGATCTTATCTATTCTCTTCAGTTTGTGAAGTTCACTCCCAAACTCAGAGATCTTACTAGAAAGTTCATGAGTGCTCTTCCAAAAGAGTGGAAATTTATTGTGTCTCCATCAAGAGGACAGAGAACTTGAACACTCTTACCATGACTGAACTCTATGGCATCCTTGATGGATATCGCCTAGAGATGGGGAGTAAGAAGGGCCACTAAACAAGCGACCTATGAGTCTTCCTGCTAGCAACGCTTTAATGGTTGCTGAAGGCTCATTCCCCCATAACCTCAGCATTTCCTGACTTACCAACAGCCATCATGCTCTTCTGGACCTTACATCATTTTTCCTGAGACTCCAAGGTCTCAACAGGCTCAACACAACTCCTTTCAGGAAAGTTATGCCTTTGTCTCAGGAAGTGGACACTCTGGTGACTTTTAATACTGCTTTGATGATCTTGAGTGTTTCAGTCCAGATGATGTAGAGTACCTGGACATTGTCCAACAGATGGCTATTTTAACTTACAGAGCAAAGAAGTTCTTTAAGAGAGCTGGAAGGCACTTTGGATCCCACGGCCAATCCGAGAACCCCACAGGCCTCCACACATCCCTCAACCTCAAAGCCCGCTGAGAAATCAACCGAGCACTGAATCTGCGGTGAGCACTTTGATGACTCAGAAAGAGACATCATTGAGCACGGGAAACCAGGGTGCCAAGAAACCACATCTGGTGGTGAGGCTGAACATACCAGGTATGTTACCTCATCTCCCCATGATTCTTCAAACGAAGATGAGGGAAGCATGAAACTCCTCATTCACGACTTTCTATCTAAAGTATCAAACCTTGAATCTTTGGTTAGGACTTTAGAAGCAAGGTCCGCCACTCAGTAACTTGAGATTGACATTCTCAAGGCCAAAATAGCTGAGAAACAAACAGAGAGGTCTATCAGGCAAGTACCTGTTCAGGTCTCATTGACTTCTTCCTCTAGCTCATCTAGCTCTCAAGATGATGCTACCAAAAAGGGGGAGAATGTTCAGAGACAAACATTCGAGGACCCATAACAGAGCCATACTTCAACTTCAACTTCATCTACTCCTATCATTACTGTGTCTGAGCCACCTCAAGTCATTTTGTAGATTGACTCAAAGATGCTTAGTGATCTCTACAGACTCTTCACCAAGTTTCTATTGAGATCCTCCATAGATAAGCCAAGTCCTGATGCTGCAATGCTCTACTTTGGAGCTGAAGAGCTTTAGAACTGACTGCACCTTCTACCACTGTGGAAGAATTTGGTCAACCTAAGGTCTACATGGAACCTACGATTCATTTCGAAAGGGAAATGAGGACTGATGGCCCAGCAACTGAAACAGTTGGGATGGAATCTGCACCTCCTCCAACTTCTGAAGCTGAAGTTAAAGCCTCGAAAGAACAAGCTGAATCTTCCGAAGCTGAAATGGAAGCTGCGGAAGGACTGTTTAAGATGTCCGAGGAACTAATCATCATAGATGAAATCCTTGAAATGGCATCTGAGGTGAACACGAGGACTTTTTGAATCCACCTCCATCCCAGACACCATCTCTGCCTCTCTCATAATCAGAATCCACTTTCCAAGAACCACCACAGTCAGGATCATCAAAAGATGATTGCGGAAGAGCTTCAGGAAGCGGAAAATATTGAGAAACTTTAGAAGAAAGGAAGACTTCCAACTGAGAAGTTGCTAGCTGCCAGCACAAAAGCAGCTGCAGCCAATCAGGAGGCTGTTAACAACAAGAAGAGAGAAGAGATCATTGACCAGCTTATCCAAATGGGAGCTGCCAATGAAGAGACACTCCTGATACCACTAGAGGAGTTGGTGAATCTGGAGAGGCAACCCGGCTGAAACTTGAAGAAGAAGCCAGGTTGGCCTTGGAGAAAGAAGAAGAAAAACAGAAGGAGGCTGAACTGCAGCTGAGGAGAGACAGGATAAACTTCCTACTCTCCAGAGGCTTTAATCTTCAAGAAATTTCTCCACATAATGATGATACGATCCTCTGGCTCTACAACAAAGAGCAGGGTCAAATGGAGAAAGAAAGGAAGAAGGCTACAAGAGAAAAGGCAAAGGAGAAAAGAAGAAGGAAGAAAAGGCTAGGGTCACTGCA
Organism: Flaveria trinervia; assembly: GCA_025506515.1. Classification (NCBI taxonomy): domain Eukaryota; kingdom Viridiplantae; phylum Streptophyta; class Magnoliopsida; order Asterales; family Asteraceae; genus Flaveria; species Flaveria trinervia. The sequence continues at coordinate 19,942,688 of CM046443.1, forward strand.
ACCAAGAAGCTCACTGAAAAGGCTTGGATGAAAGACTATCTTCGAGCCCATGGCTTCTCTGGCAGGCAGGTGGGTCCCATGTCTGAGAAGACACTTCAACGGATTGTCAGTGAAATCAAGGATGACATCCGATTGGGGAAGAGAAAAGAGATGTACAGAAGGGTAAGGGATGACCTTCACTGCAACCACTCCACCACAACCTAAACCCTCACCCTTCACCATTAAAACAGAGCCTTTCACCCCTGAACCCACACCTTTACCCACAACTTCTCCCTCACCTCAACCACCCAAACTTCCAATCCTTCAACCCAAAACACTCGCCAGAACCTCTAAGCCTCAGCCTACCCAACTACCATCCAAACCATCCCCTCAGCCTTCTCAACATCTCTCTTTTGAGGAGTTCAAGGTAATCAAGACCAAGCTCATCAACTGCACAACTCTGAGCGAAGTCTCATGTGATGAAGATTCTGTCAACATTACATATGTTGACGGATCCTCTTGTTCCCTCACAAGAGATCAATTCTTGATTTGCCTATAGGAACACTAGACCAGGCAGCTAGACTTCTAGGCCTCAACTCAGATTCATTAAATGATGAAGAAGAGAAAATTAGAAGGAAACTGATGACTCTGCTGGACACTAAGAAAGAGGACAAGATTCCCAGTCAGTCTCTTGTGCCTAGAAAGAAAATAGTCCAGTGGAGGTTCGATGAAACTTCTTACAACTTTGTTGTGGAAAGGGAAAATGGTGAAATCAATAGAATTAATGCAACCTCTCTGCTACACTCCAACAGGTTTGATATTGCTGAGTTAGCAGAAAAGCCATTCTCCACCCCTCCAACTCTAAAGTTGCTGCACTCATCAGAAATCATCTTGGCAGCCTTCACCTAGCCAAGCTAACTGCAAAGGCCAAGATTGAAGAAGAGTTGAGATTGAGAAGACAAGAAGACAAGGAAAGACCTCCCACCAAAGGCATTACCTTTCTACAGATGGTGGAGGGTCCAGAATTGGAACCTATAGTTAGATGGGAATATGATTACAGTTCCCATCAACTAACTCTTTTCAGAGGGCAACAACAGAGGGTACATGTTATCCAAGGTGACAGACTGGATTTCCTGTCCACCAAGGATCTGTACAAACTTCTCAGCACCACAGCAGGGAAGAATAAGGAGACAGACAAATATTTACTCTCCTTGGTGCTGAAATTTTTGAGAAGTAGAAACAAGTGAAGTTTTGGTAGCATCAGCCTAGGGGGAGTTTGTTGGATCAAGAAGAAGGCTAATGCAACCAAAACTAAGTCACTTAGATAATTTTGGTGCTGCATGCAAAGGCTTCCGAAGCTTAGCATGGAACTCCGAAGGTTGTAGAGTTCTTCCGAAGACAAAGTAAAAGATCAACTTCCGAAGCCAGAACTCTACTTCCGAATTCAAGTGAATACTTCCGAAGTTCAAGCCTTAGAAGAATAAACTGAAGACCACTTCCGAAGTATGATGAAAAGAAGAAGTCTCCAAGCCTTGGAAGAAGCAGCCTCTTCCGAAGTATAAGTGGCTTCGGAAGTACTTACTCTTCCGAAGCCATTTAACCTTCGGAAGACACTGCTATGAACCAGTGGACATAAGTATGGTCTCTGACACTCCACTGCAGACCTCTGATACTATATGGCTTCTTCCTAAAGAGCCATGCAGTTGACCATACTTTATTCCACTATTCACCTTTTCATGAGAGTACATGTTACCAACTTTAGTTGGTGACAAAAGGTAAGTCAGGGACATGTCCTGACTACCAAATCTCAGATAAGGCTTTATCCAAGATACCTTAAACTTTAGTCTTGTCGTATAGACTTTAGCTATAGGATCTCAGCTGGTATCAAAGTATATCCGGCTGTAGGTAGTATTATATATAGGTTCTCTTTGTAACTCATTGAAACACAACAACAACAACTGCTTGTAAGAGTCTTGTATTTTCAGTTGAGAAGCAATATATAAAAGTACCTTGAAAATTACTTCCTGTGTGCTTTATTACTTTTTATATTATGATCAACTCTTACTGATTCTATCTTAACCCAAGTGTTGTTCAAGGTGAGTTTGAGAGAAAAACATAAGTGTTTAGTGACAAACATCGATCCTGCAGACTTGTATGTCTTGGATGTATCAAAGGCCTCCACAACCGATCATCAAGTTCAATGCTTCTTGTCAAAGGCAATAGAGAGGGACTCAATCTCCTAGCATAGGAGAATGGGACACATAAATCCATGGAAGATGAATCATCTGATCCAGAATGATTTAGTGAATGGAGTAAATGTTAAGAATTTTCAACATCCGGATTTCTGTGTAGCTTGTAAAAAGGTAAACATACCAAGAAGTCTCACAAGGCAAAGAAAGTAAATTCCATTGATCTGCCTCTCGAACTTCTACACATGGATCTATTTGGTCCTGTCAGCACCAAAAGCATCGCTGGTCATTTGTACTGTTATGTTGTCACTGATGATTACTCACGATTCTCTTGGGTAATGTTTCTGAAATCAAAATCAAAGTCGTTTGAATTGTTCAAACAACTGGTGACTACATTGGAATCCCTCTACAAGCTGAAAGTGAGATAGATTCCCTCAGACAACGACACGGAGTTCAAGAACTAGTGGATGGAGGCGTTCTGCAAAAAGAGAAAGGAATTGTACACCAGTTCACATCTGCCTACACTCCACAAATGAACGGAGTTGCTGAACGGAAGAACATGAGCTTGATAGAGACAATAAGAACGATGCTAGCCGACTCGAAACTGCCCATTCAATTTTGGAACTAGGCAGTTTCCTATGCATGTTACACCCTAAATCGAGTCTTGGTGGTCAAACGTCATGGTAAAACGTGTTATGAGTTGCTCCAGCGACGTAAACCTAATCTGGAGTACCTTCAACCATTTGGCGCACCATGTACGCTACTGAAGAAAACTCAGTCAGGGAAGTTCAGTGAGAAGGCTGAGAAGGGATTTTTCTAGGATAGAATATACCGAACAAGAGAGTTTATAACAACTCAACGGGTCAAGTAGAAGTGTGGTGCAACGTTAACGTTCAGAGATACACCACCCCTACTGGAAAGGGAACCTGATTCTTTTTCGACTATGATGGATTCTTTAAGTCCTTCAACATCCCTCTCTTCCTTCCTGAGGATAAGTTATCGACCAAAATGATGTACGATGTCTTAAACACACAGTCACTAGACTTGACAACAGCAGGTTCACAAGGTGAATCTTCTAGTCATTTAGGGGGAGCACTTGATGTAAGCGACTCCTCCTCTGACGATGAAGAGGTGGAGACTGAACAGGTGGATCAGGAGGAACAAGTTCCTGCTACTGAATGTACACAAGTATTAGATGTTGATGCCTTTGACACTTCGGAACCTCGCACTCCAACGACTACAGATACTAAACCAGGAATTCCAAATCTGGATCAGGAAGTAGTTGTTCCCAACACTCCCGGATCACGACTAAATGTATATCATCCCCTAGACAAAGTCATAGGGGATGTAAAATGGGGTGTACATACACGAAATCAACTATACTCAGCTGATTATGCCTCAGTCCTGGAAAAAGGCTATCTTCATGACAGTGCTTATTGATGTCTTGTGTCTCAATTTGAGCCAAAATATGTAAGTGAAGCCTTAAACAATGAGGCATGGGTTAGTGCCATGCAAGAAGAACTCCTTCAGTTCAAGAAGCTAGGAGTATGGACACTGGTGGATAGACCAAAATGTGCTAAAGTAATAGGCACTAAATGGGTCTTGAAGTGCAAGAAAGATGACCAAGGGGTTATAATCAGAAACAAGGCTCGACTTGTTGTTCAAGGTTTTAGACAAGTCGAAGGAATCGTTACAATGAAGTGTTTGCACCTGTGGTTATTTTGGAAGCAATCCATAACTTCCTAGCCTATGCATCTCACATGAAGATCAAAGTTTATCAACTAGATGTCAAGAGTGCATTCCTTCATAGTGAAATCCGTGAGACAGTGTATAACAGTCAACCCGAAGGATTTGAGGATCCTTATCATCGAGACAGAGTTTACAAGCTTGATAAGGCTCTCTATGGGCTACATCAAGCCCCGAGAGCATGGTATGAGAAACTCTCAACTCATCTAGTGAAACATGGTTTTCACAGAGGAGTTATTGGCTGTACACTATTTATCAAAGAAAAGGATGGCTACTTACTACTGGTACAGATTTATGTTGATGACATAATCTTCGGTTCCAAAAACAAAGAGTTATGTAGAGAATTTGAATCTGTCATGAAAGCAAATTTGAGATGAGAGCAATAGGGGAGATGAAGTTCTTCCTAGGATTACAGGTGGATCAAACACCAAAGGAATCTTCCTGCATCATACTAATATGTAGGGGACATCCGCAGTCGGTTTGACATGGAGAATGCTTCAGTTGCTGGAACTCCACTTGCCACGAACCACGATGTGGCACCCGACGAAAATGGTGATCTGGTTGATGCTACAATGTATAGAGGAATGATTAGATCCCTTATGTATCTCATAGCGTCTTGACTTGATATCATGTATGCGACGTGTCTCTGCTCCATATATCAGGCAAAACCGAAAGTCAACCATCTCATAGGTGTTAAACGGATTTTTCGTTATCTGAAGGGTACTCCAACAGTCGGGTTGTGGTATCCTCATGATGATGATTTTGAGCTTACAGTGTATAGTGACTCAGATTATGACGGTTGCAAAATGAATTACAAGTCAACATCAGCAGGATGTCAGTTCTTTGGTAGACGGTTAGTCACCTGGCAGTGTAAGAAGCAGACCTCCGTTGCTCTGTCAACATGTGAAGCTGAATACGTTGCTGCTGCAAGTTGTCGTTCACAAATTATCTGGATTCAAGAGCAAATGCGAGACTATGGTTTGCAATTTTCTAACACTCCTATCTATGTTGATAATTTTGCTGTTATAGCCGTAACAAAAAATCCAGTCCAACATCCTAAAACTAAACACATCGGTATTAAGTATCACTTTATACATGACTATTTTGAAAAGCAATTAATCATTGTGGTTAAAATAAATACAAATTTTCAACGCGCCAACTTGTAGACAAAAGCATTTGATAAACTGAGGTTTTTATATCTATTAGAGGTTAATGGCGTGAAAAAGAAAAATGATGTGATTTCAGAGGAAGAAAATTCCTAGTCCGACATTTGTATTTTTAATTTAATTTAATTTTATTTTCCTGTTTATAAAAATCCAAAAACACAAAAATATTTTCTGTTTTAGAATTTTAAGGGGAGTATAGGTTAGATTAGTATTAAATTAGTTGCTTTATTTAATTACTTAAAAAAACGAGGGAGAAGGACAGCTTAGCTAAAAGGAAAGTAATCAAATCTGTGATACTGATTCAACGTTTATGGAAAATGATAGTACACAGGGAACAGATTGTTTAATTGATTAAGATGCAAAATTCAAAGTATAAGTCTGAAAAGTCTAAGCAAAATAAAAGAAAATATGATAGTAAAACTAGTGTGCTACCAAGGTAACATAGAGAAAATAGACCTAGAGGCTGCTAGTTCCTTATATGATATGTCGGAAGATTCAACACAATAGATGTGTAGACCTCATTGGTGGTTTAAAATTCAAACTAAGTTGTTCAACTTGCTATGGGTTCCCATCTTATCCCTGGTTAACACAATCAATGTAGTTCCAATAAGGGGTGAAAATCAAAATAAACGCCACAAATGTGTGAAGACGACCATAAAAATTGAGCAAAGCACATGGAAAAATGCAAAATGCAATCAAGCTAATAACTTATGTTGTTGGTGCGATATGTGCCAAAAGAAAATAAATGCTCTAACAAGAAGATAGGTTGTGTGCCTCTCTGCTTTGCGGTGACACTGACCTGAGGATAAGCATAACCTAAGTATTCTATAATTCATTGTTCTTTGCGCCTCTCTACTGTGCGATGGCATTGACCTGTGGCTTGGCATCTCTTTGAAAGCTCTTAAAATAGTCTCTTCTTGAAATATACCCGTAGACCGCTCAAAAATCTTCTCAGGAACGTTGATTACCATATAAGCGTGGGATCCACAAATACTTGTTGAAATAATTAAAGCTTAACTCATCACCAATGTGTGTCAAAAATCTGTGTATGGATTTAAGAGGACAAGTATACTGGCAATCATCGTGAGTTGCGGTTCTTGAAAGTCAAAATCATTGTGCGCATCTTGTAGCTCTAGTATGATTTCATAAAATTGCTATTGACTCTCGGTCAAAACAAGAATCTAGCATCAAAATAATTTATTAAAATGTCCCAAATGATTCTGATATACCTGTATGATTCCATACTGAATCGTACCAGAAATGATAAAATAGAATTGAAGTTGTGCTGTCCAGGAAGTAAAATCGGTTAGAAGTACTCTAATAGGTTTAAATCCATTTCCATTAAAAATTACAAAAATATGTGTTGGTTTTGGTTTTAAATTTCTAGTTGTTTTTATTTATCTATTTTTAGTCATTTGGTAGGCAAAAGTCGGACTATCCATCTTAATTCAATCTATGAATCACTCACTAAAAAGGGGTCACGTCAGAGGTGACCAATCGGGTTTTAAGTTAAAAGGATCACGTTTGAGGTGATCAACAATTTTTAAAATTAAAAAGGTCATGTCTGAGATGATCAACGGTCATAACGTCTTATCTATAATTAACAATTTAAGTGTTTGAAAGTGCATGAGGTCAAACTCATAAGTATGGACTAGTCGCACGTTTGAACCATACCTATGGACTAGACGTATGATTGGACCATAAGCATGGATCAATTCATGCTATTGGATCACCAGAATGAACCAATCGCACGAATGGAAGAGGCCGACTGATTCAGTCGCACGACTGAACCCCAGTCGCACGAACGGATGTGACCGACTAAGTCAGTCGCACGACTGAGCCCCAGTCACACGAATGAAGTGTGCGAATAGGTCCAGTCGCATGACTAAAGATAAAACTAGTATATATAGGGTGAAGTCCGTCGCATATTCTCATCACCCCTTCAATCGCTCCCAAATCGCACGAAAGCAAAGTTACTCTACCAAAATTTGATTTCGTTGATTTCGCACTGTGATTGTGATATTAACGTGTTCTCTCTTCATCTACAGGTATTTAGTGACTGAATTCGCACAAAATGGTCGGTTTAATCAAGCCCTAATGACCAAAATTGGTCAAAACAAGAACCGAGACTAAGATGTCAAAATGAACCACCAAACTGGACTAAATCGTTAATTTAAAGAAGTTTTGGTGTTATTTTGTGTGTTTGCGAGTCTAATGAGCCTAACCACAATGTTTAACAATAAGTATAGACCAAGAATGGATCTAACAGTGTCGAACAGAGACTCATACGAATGGACATGCTGATGAACTTCAATCGCACGATTGAGCTGGGCGTTTGACTCAATTGCACGAATGAACCATGCGTATGAGTTCAGTTGCATGACTGGGTCAACCGCATGGCACAGTATACGATTAAACCCAGTCGTAGGCTCAATCGTACGACTGAGCTCAATCGCACGACTAAGACTCAGTCGTATTGTCCATTCGCACGATTGAACAAACTGATTCAAGTTCATTAAAATTCAAATGCCATGTTATTACAGAATTTCTAACATTTATGTATCCTATGTTACAGAAACATGATGAGTAGATGGACTATGAGCACGAAGCACAATCTCTGTGCTCATCTAAATGTCACAACCCGGAATGCTTCTGAGTTCGCGGGGATTATTATATTTTTACGGAGATCAAGGATCTTCAAGGCTATTTCTACTCCGTTCACACCATACAGATCGATTCAGCTGGCTTTCTGGGAAAGCGCTGTAGTAGACAGGTCTGCTGAGCCTCATCGCATTCGGCGTTCTATTTTTGGTCAGGAGATTGAGATCATCAAGGATGATCTGAGGAGGGTTTTAGAGTTGGGTGATGATGGTGACTGCCAAACCAAACTGCATCCACTAACGATTCGAGGATGTTTTCTTCGGACTAAGTACGCTGGGGACATAAATGCAGGTGTGCTCAACAAGAGCAACCTGTGCCCCCAGTTCAAGTACTTAGCCCATGAGCTGCTCAAGTGCATAGCCTTGAGGAAGGGAGGCTTTGATGAGATGTCTGATCAGATCCAGAACACTTATGTGGCTCTGGTATTGAATCATCCATTTAGCTTCTTTCGGATGATATTCACGTACATGGTGGATAATATAGAGGCCAAGGCAAGGAAGGCTTCTGCATGTACCCTCCTTTCCTGCAGATGATTATTGACCAGAAGCTTCCTTTGTTGCCGAAGGAGAGAGATGATGCTGTTACACTTGAGGTATGGATGACACCACCCTTGGGATGATGAGGTGTACCAGGGGAAGTAGGTGAAGCCCCCGGTAAGGAGATTGTTTGGGCATCTAGCCCGGGAGGACTACGTGGCGCCCGCTCATAAGAAGTGGCATCACGATGATAGTGACTCCAATACTGGGCCTACTGTTCTACCCACTGATGATTCAGATGACGATGACGACGACCATGGTGATGGTTAAGGCGGTGAGGCTCTGGGTGGATCCGAGCAGGCTCCAATCCACCCCGACTTTCAGATAGATGAGAAGGAAGAGTCGGATGGTGAGCCACTGGTGAGGACAGTGGGCAGCAAATTTGTTACCACTGAGAGAGGGCTTGCGGCGTTTGGTGGAAGCCAGGGTGAGTCCAAGGATGTTGCTATGCTACTACTGATCCATCATACATCCCTGACCATCCCATCAGCCCAGGGGGAGCATCCTCTTCTAAGGGCTCGAGGAAGAAGAGGATGGCTCAACCCCATGGCATGAAGAGCAAGAGGAGAAGGATTACACTGATCACCACCACATCCACCACTTCTACCACAGCTACCACCACCACCACCACACCCTCTACCACCACTTCCACACCCCCTACCACCACTATCACACCCCCTACCACCACTACCATAGCCACCCCTTGACCATCCACTCCAATTCCACCATCCATATTCACCACATCCACCACCACCACCACCCAACGGGCCGGTACATCTACTCACATCCCATTGAATCATGGATCCACTCTACCCTCCATCGGGGTAGAGGAACAGCTAGCCAACCTAAACCAGATGGTGCTAAAGCTGCTAGCTGCCGATGAGCAAAGAGCTACACAGCTAAACCAACTTATGGAGCTCAATGCTGCTCAAGATCAGTGAATTACACAGCTTTAGGTGCAGAATGCTCATTCGGTTAAGAGGATTGAGGATTTGGAGGCAAAGAACAAGAAGATCATGCTCAGGCAGAAAGGATCCAAAGATGAGCCTCTAAAGATCAGGGAAGGTGATGATGATGATGATGAAGATGATGATGAGGATGATGATTCTGGTGAAGAAGATGTGGATGATGAAGAAGGACTGAGTGGAAAGAAGAGAGAAGATGATGATGAGGAAGAAGGTGATGCTGCTGTATCAGCCTCTACTCAGGGTCAAGAGAGACATTCCAAGAGAGCTCAAGAGCAAGGAGCCTCGTCTTCAGCTCCTCCAATTGAAGAATTGACCGATCAAGATAAAAGTAAAGATTAGATGTTTTGTATTTAGAAAATTTTGTACTTGATTCAAATATTACATTGTTGTAATTTATGATTATCTATGTTTATCTATGCTTAAATGTCTTGATTAACTACTAATGATTGATGTATTAAATGTTTAAATCAAGCCGATAAAACGTCCTAGCAAGATGAATATGATATTGCTCCCCCTCAGCAAATCAAGTCTCAATTCCCAATGATTCTTGATTTTCAAGGGATTGTAAGAAGGTCAGTGAGCTACACTCCTGAAGAAGGAGAAATCATACACGCCCTGACTAATGAGCAACTTGCAGAGATGTTCAGACTGAATCCTGACAAGCTCGTCAAAGACGCTCCAAAGGTTGATGTTATGAGTGATGACAAGCTAAGTGATGTTGATGAAATAGAGATAGAGGATGTCACGTCTGAGCACTCTCCAGAGTACACTGACCGAGAGGGAAATGTGATCCCCGACTTGGGTGACACTCTCGGTAGTGCTACATGTGAAAAACTAGATGAGATGGAGAAAGAAACTGATAAGGCTGAAATACAAGCCCAAGCCTCAGATGCAGATGTTGAGATCAAGAAGGCTGAATGGGCAGCTTGTTTTGTTGAAATACGAGCCCAACACACAGCTCAAAAGCAAAATGCCTACACCAAACTCTACAAGGTCAAGAAACATCTGAAGGTGTCTGGCAAGATTATTGCATGGGCGTATTTTGAGGATTTCAATGTTTATGATGTAAGAAGGGATTAGGAATAGAGTACTTCAGATATCCACATGATCTGAAGACTCTCCCAGGTTTTGAGCTCAACCAACTGGCACGCTTAAATCTGCTATATGCTGATCCTAGATAGATGTCAGGTTGGTTTGAGGCTGCCCTAAAGAAGGAATACCAAACTAGATAGGTAAACTTCAGACTTTAACAACCGAAGAGGTACATTCATAGGTTTGAAGTTGATCCCATATCTGGAAATCCTAAAGTTATGCTAAAGTGGAGTCCCCTACGCATAATGTCCAAGATTCCCTTACGGGAAATGCCTTAGGACTTCACTCCACACTTCAAATGGTGGTATTATGATTAGAGAATAAGCGAAGCGGTCATAGTTCTAAATAGAGAGGGCAAAATGGAAACTATCTGGGTATTCGACCCAATGTGGCTTACAAACTTGTTTGCAGAAGATGTCTACACATTGTACAAGTGGCCACTGTTCTATGACGTGCAAGATATTGTACAAGCTCTCCAATTCCAGAATGTTGTACGACTCTGCTTTGCATTTGAAATACATACAGGAGTTACAAGAGAGGAGAAGTACAAGAGGTTTGAGGAGCTTATGAAGAATGTTAGACGTTAAAGGAAACTAGGTCCAAGGGGAGTTTGTTGATACATATGTACCTAGTTTATGAGCTTAATGTAATATCTGTCATGTCTTACACATATGTAATGAATGAGTTAGATGAAATATAATATGTGGTTGATGCTTATAATGTTTAATGTTTCATTGTATTATGGTGTGATAAAGTATAATGAACTAACTATATAGGTTTGAGGTTGTTGTGCATAGTTCTTAGTCAATAATGATTGAGAAATGTCTTCAAACTTAGTCGTATGAGTCTTCATGCGAATGGACCATGCTAATAGACCATACGCATGAATACCTCATGCTAATGGACCAGTCGCATGATTGAACTAAGAGACTGGATCAGTCGCACGATTGAGACATAAGATTGACTCAGTGGCACGACTGAACCTTCAGTCGTGTGTATGGATCAATCACCTGATTCAGTCGCATGACGAAACGATGCTAATGGTTCAGTCGTACGATTGGAAAACCCTAACCTATAAATATCACTTAATTCGTGGAAAAACACAAGAATTTGAAACACTAGAATAATTTCGACACATACTCATAACCTAGCCATCCAGAACGTCCAGAAAGCCTGTTCTAAGTTCATAGTTCGCATCTGATCTTGTTCTACTCATTCTCAACATTTCTTTAATCGTTAGATTGATCGGTATTGCGTTCTAATTAATTGGATCGCCAATCAAATAGGATCCGCACTATTTGATCTGGTTTCACGCATTATCAGTTAGTACTCCGTACGTACACGGTCCTAACAGAAAGGGTGACAAGAAGCAAGTCAAGTATTGCAAACATCTATTTGTTCTCATGTTTTCTTTGTCAAACAGTCTAAAAATATCAAAGAGGCTCTTCAAGACAATAGCTAGATTGAAGCAATGCATGAAGAATTGTTGCAGTTCAAGAAGCAAGAAGTATGGCAACTAGTAGATCTTCCCTAAGGACAATACCCTATCTGTACCAGATGGCTGTATAGAAACAAAACTGATCATAGAGGATCAGAAGCAAAGCAAGACTAATGGCACAGGGGTATACTCAGGAAGAAGGAATTGACTATGACGAAGTGTTTGCAGCTGTTGCCAGATTAGAAGCAATAAGAATCTTTCTTGCATACTCAGCATCCATGAAGTTCATTGTTTATCAAATGGATGTAAAGTGTGCTTTCTTGTATGGAAAGATTGCTAAAGAAGTCTATGTGAGTCAATCACCTGGCTTTAAAGATCCTGAATTTCCTCTCAGGGTTTACAAGCTTGACAAAGCCTTGTATGGTCTTCACCAAGCCCCAAGAAAGTGGTACGAGACTCAATCATCTTTCTTTCTTGAAAATGGGTATGAAGAGGAAAGATTGATCAGACTCTCTACGTAGATGATATCATTTTTGGCTCAACAAACAAGCTACGCTACAAAGATTTTGAAGATCTCATGCATTCAAAATTCCAAATGAGTGCAATGGTGGAACTCATATTCTTTCTAGGAGTGCAAGTCCAAAAGACGGTTGATGGAATCTTCATTAATCAATCGAAACACATGGAAACATTGTTGAAGAAATTCCACCTTGCTGACTGTCAGTCGATCAGAACACATGTTAATACTAAAGTGAAGATAGGACCTGATCCAGAAGGCAAATCAGTGGATCAGACTCACTATCAATCTATGATCGGTTCACTTATGTATCTAACAGCCAGTAGGCCTGACATTATGTTTGGTGTTTGTGTATGTGCCAGATATCAATCAGATCCCAAGGAATCACACGTGAATGCAGTCAAAAGGATATTAAGATATCTTAAGGGAAAGCATGTTCTTGGATTGTGGTATCCAAAGGAAGGAGATTTCAATCTTTATGCCTTCACTGACAGTGATTATGGGGGAAGCAATTTCAATAGGAAGTCCACTTCTAGTGGTTGTCAATTTCTTGGTCCCAGACTGGTCTCCTGGCAATGCAAGAAGCATACAAATGTATATGTTTCAATAACAGAAGCTGAGTACATTACAGTATCAGCTTGTTGCTCTCAAGTTCTCTAGATTCAAAACCAGATGCTTGATTATGGTTTTAACTTTTTACATACTTCAATTCACATTGACAACACAACAATTTTTTTATTACAAATAATCTAGTTCAGCACTAAAAAACAAAACTTATTGAAATTAGATATCACTTTTTGAGAGACTATGCTTAAAAAGGGTTAATTAAATTGATTCAAGTTCCCACTAAAAATCAATTGGCTGATTTATTCACTATGGCATTTGAACCTGGTAGGTTTGAGTTCCTAGTTCAATCAATTGGCATGATTAACCTTGAATAAAATCAAACAAAACATCAAAAAAAGATATAAAAATTCAGAAAATTACAAAAAGAAGTCAATTTTGATGAAGAAAATGATTAATATACCTTGGGAAATGATATAATTACAGTCATTATATCATTCACTATACTTAATTTAAAATTTAAAATACTGACATGACTTACCTGATATGTGGGTAGGCTCAACTTGGAGGAGAAGATATATGCTATGATAAATAAAAATCTTATTAAATGTTGAAACACTCATCTCAGAGTACAAGGTATGTATTGGTTTATCTAAGTGTATGTGTGTGTAGTAACCTAAACACATCAGGTAATGACACTTTATTAATCTCTTTTACCTACATCAAGTTTCATCTCTATTTTGCTAAGCAAAGACCTGAAGAAACAAGCATATAGTACAAATGTATTGATCCAAAAGATTCCCATAAGGAACACATCCAAATTGGATGGGTATACAAAAATAATACATTCCTTGTGAATGAGCAAAAGAATCAAATCATGGATCACCTTCCAAAATGAAGTGAAAAGAATGTTAGGATCGTGTATTGAATGAAATACTAACTGATATACATGTATACCGAATCAAATAGTGCGGAATCCTATTTGATTGGCGATTAATCAGTGAGAACGCACGTAGAAAAATTATGGATGAATCTAAACGTTAAGACGATCGAGAATCGATATAGTGCGATCTATGAACTTGGAACAGGTTCTTAGAGGTCTCTAGACGGCTAGGGTACGATTTAGTATGTAGGTTCTCTAAGTGTTCTATTTTTCCACAATTTAAGTGGTATTTATAGTTAGAGTTTCTCATTCGGGCCACTGAACCATTAGCATGGTTCAGTCATGCGATCGAGTCATGTGGTTGATCCATTCGCACGACTGAGTGTTCAGTCGTGCGACTGAGTCAATCTCATGTTACAATCATGCGAGTAATCCAGTCTCCTGGTTCAGTCGTACGACTGGTTCATTAGCATGAAGTTGTTCATGCGTATGGTCCATTAGCATGGGCCAATCGTATGAGAACTTCATATGATTAAGTTTGAATGTGTTTCACAATCATTATTTGACTTAGTTCTATTCAAACAACCACAAACCTATGTAATTAGTTCAATAAGCGTTATTCATACCAAGCAATGAAATATTTAACATTATAAGCACAACCACACATTGTATTTCATTAAGTACCCATTCAATTACATATGTGTAAGACAATAAAGACATTTTACATTAAGCTCAGAAACTAGGTACACATGTATCTACAAACTCCCCCTTGGACCTAGTTTCATCTACTATCGTACATTCTTCATAAGCTCCTCATACTTCTTGTACTTCTCCTCTCTTGTGACTCCTGCATGTATTTCAAAAGCAAAGTAGAGTCATATCACATTCTGGAATTGGAGAGCTTGTACAATATCCTGTGAGTCATAGAATAGTGGCCACTTGTATAAGGTGTAAACATCATCAGATGACAAGTTAGTGTGCCACATGGGGTCAAACACCCTGATAGTTTCCATAATACCATTTATGTTCAACACTATGACTGTCTCTCCTATTCTCCAATCGTAGTACCACCACTTGAAGTGTGGAGTGAAGTCCTGTGGCATTTCCCGTAGAGGGATTCTAGACATCGTGCGCGGAGGACTCCACTTTAGCACTATTTTTAGCTTCCCAGTTATGGCATCAACTTCAAATCTCCTGACATACCTCATTGGTTGTTGAGGCTTGAAGTTGACCCACCGGGTGTGGTACTCTCTCTTTAAAGTTGCTTCGAACCAGCCTGACATCTTATGAGGGTCAGCATATAGCAACTTCAATTTTGCTAGCTGGTTAAGCTCAAAACTGGAAGAGTCTTCAAATCGTGTGGGAATCTGAAGTACTCATCCCTTTCTCTCTTTTAATAGCATAGACGTTAAAATCTTTAAAATAGGCCCACACTATAATTTTGCCTGAGACCTTGTGATGCTTCTTCACTTTATAGAGTTTGGTGTAGACATTTGACTTTGGAGCACTTCGCTGGGCTCTAATTTCTGCAAAACATGCTGCCCATTCAGCCTTTCTGATATTGACATCGACGTCTGAGGCTTGGGCCTTGTCTTCCTTCTTTTTCCGACTCTTGCTCCATTTTATCCAGAGTTTTAAAAGTATCACTAACAAGGAGTCACCCAGATTGGGGACTATATTTCCCCTTGTCAGCGTAATCTAGATAATGTTGAGCAGTGACATCTTCAATCTTGATTTCATCGACATCATTAAGCTCATCGTCACTGTCAATGTTCACCGTAGGAGCATCCTTCACGATCTTGTCTGGATTCAGTCTGAACATCTCAGCAAGTTGCTCATCAGTAAGGTCGTGGATTATTTCTCCTTCTTCAGGAGTGTAACTCACAGACCTCCTGACTATCCCTTGCAGATCAAGTATCATTGTCAGTTGAGACTTGATCTGTTGAAGGGGAGCAACATCATACTCATCTTGCTGAGATGTGTGATCTGCTTGATTTAAACATATAAACATATCATGCATCTAGTAAATAATCAAAGCAGTGAACATTAAATATATACATAGACATTAATTACATTAGTTTGATACAATTGTCAAATACACATGATTTTAAATGACATGAACAACTATGCATTACTCTTGTCTTGAATCAAGTGTTCCTCTGCTGATGGGGCTGACGTAGAGGCACCTTTGTCTTGAGCTTTCTTGGTCCTCCTTTCACTTGCTGATGTGGCACCCATAGCAGATGTATCTCCTTCTCCTTCATCATCATCATCACCTGCATCAAAACCATCACCTCTCTCTGTATCTTCACCTTGATCATCACCATCATCATCTTCATTATGACTGTCATCATCATCACCATCATCTCCATCTCCTTCTCTGATCTTTAGTGGCTCATCCTTCGAGCCCTTCAGCTTGAGCATGATGGTTTTGTTAGTAGCCTCCAACTCCTTTATCCTCTTTGCTGAATGGACATTTTGCTCCTGGAGTTGGGACATCTCTAGGCTCTAAGAAGCCATCTGCTGTGCCTGCTGCTCAAACAGCTGCGCCTGCTGAGATATCTGCTGAGATTGTGCAGCAGTAAGCTCTACTAACTGTCGAATCTGAGCAATCTTCTCGTCATCGGCAACCAATAGCTTCAGCACCATACGGTTCAGTGCTGAGAGTTATTCCTCTACCCCAGTGTGGTGGACCAAAAGAACCAATGAGCCTGATCAGAAAAACCTCTAAGTCCCACAGACATTAGAACTGCTGAAGAAGATCACAACAGCTGAAGACATCAGCTGATTACAAGGTCTGAAGACAAAGTCTGAAAGTAAAGAACTGAAGACAAAGTCTGAAAGTAAAGAACTGAAGACAAAGTCTGAAGCTATCAGCTGAAGACAAAGTTTGAAAGTAAAGTACTGAAGACAAAGTCTGAAGCTATCAGCTGAAGACAAAGTCTGAAAGAACAAAGTCTGAAGAACAAAGACTGAAGACAAAGATTGAAGATAAAGAACTGAAGACCAAAGTGATCAGTAGTTGTCACAACAGCTGAAGTTATCCACTTCAGTAGTTGTGATGTTTCCTTTTAGTACTTGTAATTTACTTTTTAGTAGTTATAGTTTCAGTAGTTTTATGTTTCTTGTACTTAGCATTCTCTGAGATGTAATCAGTTGTTGAGAACATTCTTAGTAGTTTGCATAGTTTCAGTAGTTTGAATAATTCTGTTAGATGTCACTATCAAGTGACATCAGCAGATGTCACATATCCTATATAAGGAATGTTGACCTAATTGTAAAGTGTGACATTGAGCCACCATGAAAGCATATGAATGAAATATCTTTTTTGCAGAATACTCTTTTTCTATAACCATTTACTGTTACATTTAATATCAATTGTGTTCTTGTGAATTGTTTAATTCGTTGTTCGTACTCCGCTGCAAAACTCTCTAATTAATCAAACTTAGATCATTGATCCTAACAAATGGTATTAGAGCAAGGTTAATCATTGATCGATCTAACAATTGATCATTGAAACTGCTATTCGATATCTAAGTTTGATTGAATTAGCATATTTGCAAGAATTGGTTATAGATCATTGAATTTCTGCTGCTTTCGTTTATCTGGCTTGAGTTTTTTTTTGGTTCATATTGATTTTGTTGTGTTTTTGCACTAAATCAGTTAAAACTTAATTGAATTTGGTTGAATCTGAGAATGACTACTCCTTCTAATGACCCTCACAATACCGGTTTCTCAACCAAGCCTCCGATGCTGGTTAGGACTGAGTATAACATATGGCAACGAAGAATGCTTCATCACCTGTCTGTTAACAGTTCAGGTTGTTGGACATCTGTGGTACATGGTCCACACAAGCCTATGGTGAACAATCTGGAAACCAACCAAATGGTTCCGAAGAAGAAGGAACAATACTCAGATGAGGATCGAAAACTGTTTGAGATTGATGCTAAAGCGCATGGAATTCTGGCCATGGCACTGCCAAATGAAATCTATTCTAGGCTTATGCATCATGAAACTGCTCATGACCTCTAGAATGCATTGAAGGGAACAATTTGGTGGAACAGATGAGGTCTTAGCAAACAACAGAGAAATCCTTGCCCAACAATATGAGACATTCTCTCATAGGAAGGGTGAGTCACTGACTCAACAGTTTGAGCGTTTTTCCTGTTTGATCTCTGAGCTGAAAATGGTCAAACATGAATACACTAATATTCAGATGAACAACAGATTCCTCAGATCACTGCCTGAGAGATGGGACACATATACCATTGTCCTACGTTCCAGTGCAAATCTGGATAGTCTATCTCTCACCCAACTCCATGGGAAACTGCTTACATTGAAAGAGAGATAGAGCAGAAAAGAAAACTAGCATCATCAGGAAAGCTCACTGATGACTTTGTACCAGGGAACACTGCCTTGGTTGGTCATGAGTCAGAATATGCTGCATCAGAAAGCAATTATGATGAGCATATAGATTTTTCCTCAAACGGTTCAGATCATGCATTTGTTAGTGTTGACAGTCAGTCAGGCTGTATAGTGACAATTTGTGTTTCATATGGATGATTTAAAGGGTATTGCTGATGATGACTTAGAAGAGATGGATATTCTGAGCCAAATGGCCTTGATTAATATCAGATCTCAAAAGTTCTACAAGAGAACTGGTGGGAAATTCCTAGGACTCTCTTTAAAACCAAAGTTGGTTTTGACAAGAGTAAGTTGAGGTGTCACAAATGCCACAGGCTTGGACACTTTGCAAGAGAGTGTAGATCATCTGGATCTAACTCCTTTGCACCCTTTGTGACTTTTCCAAGCAATAGTCCACAAAACAGAGGGCAACATCCTGCTAGTTCTGGTCATCATTCACAACCTATATCTCCTGCATATCTTGTCCCTCATGGTTCAATGTCATATCCATATCCCTGCTATTACATGCCACACCCAATCCGGTTCAAGTTTCTAATGCACAACAACCTCTGACAGGATCAGTGATCTCAAGTTTGATGGATTAGAGTGTAACGCAGCGGAATAAGAACAAGAATTAGACAGATTATAGCAAGAATTTGATATTCGTATGCATTATGAACAAATACGGTTGTAAAGAGAGAATATATTTCTGTGAAAAGGAATGTTTCAATAATATCAAATGTTTCTGCTCAATCATTCACCATTACAATAAGGTTGACACTCCTTTATAGAGTGCAATCACTGCTGATATCACGGGATAGTGACATTGGCAGATTTGTTACAAAAATAACTAAAACTCAACAAACTACTGAAATGTTCACAACTACTGAGAACATATCAGAGTGCTAAGTATAAAACATAAAACTACTGATACGAAACTACTGAAACTAAACATGACTGAAGAACAAGCTCTTCAGTCGTTTTACAAAATACAAAAGGAAAACATAAAACTACTGAAAGAAAACCGTCACAACTACTGAAGAAGACCTCTTCAGCTGTTGTGACAACGACTGATACTTGGTCTTCAGCACTTGTCTTCAGACTTTGTCTTCAGCTGTTGTGGACTTCAGCAGTTGTTGTGACGTGTGGGACTTAAGGTTTTTCTGATCCGGCTCATTGGTTCTTTTGGTCCAACAACTCCCCCTGAACCAATGCAGCCAAAACCTTAACTTTATTGAGGTCCCACTTATTGTTGGCAATAAGATTGGTCTTTTTCCTTCTTGATCAGCTAAGAAGATGATCCAATTAAGCACTGGCCTGGGAATAGATTTCTGAAATTTGGTTGGCATAGTATGGATAGGAGCCCTGACTTTGGGGAACTGGACACAGGGCTGTGGTCCTATCCATGAAATCTACTTCCCATGTATAAGCCTGTAGGATTCTCTGGTGTATGCTCTAAGAAACATAATTTGTTCTTCCATGGTAAGATTTTCAGCTCCACCATCAAACAATCCTTCACGCCCATACAGCTCTGAAATGTACTTAGCCTGTTTGCCATTTTTGAGCTCAACTGTTGTGATCTGTCTGTATGCAAACTCATCTGGGTGAGTCCCTTCAAGTAACAGACTGAGCTCATTTTGTTTGAAGTTCTCAAGCCTCTTGTAGACTAACCCCTTTTTAATTACTCTGTTCTCTAACATCTTTTGGGGTGGCTGTTTAGTTTCATAGGCCTTCTTGAAATCTTCTACAATTTCCCAGGGTGATACTACAAGGACCACTGTGATCTCTTCATCTACGATCCTTTTTACTTGGCCCTTGTATCTCGAAGGAATGTCTTTCTTCACAATTCTGTGAGCCACCCTAGGATCAGGCCATATTCTCACCTTTTCCTTTTATATTGAAATGTGTTAGCAAGGGTGTACAATCTCAGAGCTTCCTTCTTCATACTGATTATTGATGAAGAAGCAGCATAAGTTTTGTCTATGCTTTTCAGCATCTCATCATCATGAAGCTTTTGCTGCTGTTCTTCTTCTATCTTTACTCTCACAGCTTCCATCTGTGAGGTGGGAGTGATGGGCATAGGTTTGGCTTTAGGCAAAGTTAGGACTGCAGAAAGAGGCAGCCTATCTTCTTCCTCATCATCCTCTTCTCTTCTTCTTCTTCTAGCCTCAACACCCTTCTCTTCTTCTTCTTGGGTGCATCATCGGCTGTTGTTTTGAGGGTAAAGGAGTTGGTTTAGAGGGTTGTGGTAGTGGTGATTTTGAAGTGGGAGGTTTTGCAGGTTGTTCTAGCATTCTTGTAGTGAGTGAGGCTTTTGAGTGTTTTGCTAGTTCTTTTGTTCCCAGCACCTGCCTCATTTAGTGCTTCAATCACCAATCCCTTAGTGTATGCTTCAGACGAACAGATCTTGGTGGTTATTGCCAAGATACTGTCCCTGGTCCATGACTTAATCTCGATCAATGATCTCCCAAGGTACTTTGCAATGAATCTGATCATGATCTCTAGTCTTTCTCTTTCTAATGCATCATAACTTGCCCATCTTGAGTTAATTTCTTCAACTTCAAGTCTCCTAATCTCTGAGTCAAGCTGTGCAGTATCGAACCCCTGTCTATACAGTTGATCAATAATGGAGTCCATTGATTTACTGTGTGTAGCATCTGCCATTTTGATCATCTCATCGAGTTCGAGTTCTTTTTCTTTTCCTTCAACCTTTCTCTTCTTATATGTGACATGAAAGTCTTTGTGACTTTCACCCACTTGATCAATGTCAGCTCCCTTCACAAACTCCTCTTCCTTCTCAGTCTCCTTTTCTTTCTTCCCCTCTATGCTCTTCCTCTTTGCTTTCACTGACTGACTCTCCCCCTTTTTGGTTGCATTGGTTGCAAGGGTTTGAGTAGCAGAAAGCCTTGTGCTCACAATCTCCTCCACCAGGGGTTGTATGATTGAGGGAAGCCTCTCATCCATGGTTTTGATCACAATGTCTGTGATCATTGGGGTGATGAGAGGTAGGGATTGCTGAAAGATAGCAGCTGTTTGCTCAGAGGGGTTCTGTCCCTGAGAAGCAGTGCCAGAAATAGAGGCTGGTGGCTCGGAAGTTTTGAGTGGCTGAGTGTGTGGGAGACCTTCAGGTGAAGGTGCCATCTGTGGGTTTATGTTGGTGGCAGATGGACTTGCTTGTTGAGAGAATTGGTCAAGTAGTCTTTGTAGTCTACTGACTTCTTCCTCAAGAATTGTGTTCTGGGCCAGAACATCATAAAAGAAGCCCAGGTCATCATCAGCAGATGCTGAATCACCTGACCTCCTGCTTGTAGCAGGATGTACATGCACTGGGTGTAGACCAGTTTTAGCATGTGCCCCTTTTTCTTGGAACTGGGGACTTCCAGCCTCAGGACATGTCCTTCATCAGCTGTTGCCTCTGGTGAGGTCTTAGCTATGTTACCAGCCTCAGTCTGATCATGTGCTGATTCAGAAGAGGTGCAACCTCACCAGATGTTCTGGTCTCCATATCCACACCAGGAGATAGAACAGTTAAACCCTCGTGCTGTGGGCTGTCAGAAGCATGTTGATCCTCTTCCTCAATTGCTGTGGTTTTCCCTTTGTTGGTGTTTGTTGGGGAGGAGGAGAGGCATGCAGCTGAGTCAGCACGTTTGCAATAATGAGAGAGTAGGACTTTGTGGGGCGGTTGCAGTGGGAGATGGGGTAAAAGCAGTATGCACCTGGGGAGAATGGTGCTCTTCAATGGCAATCTCCTCAAATGAGGAAGATCCCAGATTAGTGGGTACCCCTTCTTTGGTTGCTGCAGGCTCCTTTTGAGAGGAATCCTGAGCGGCTGTGGCTGGTGAAGTCCTTGTATCCACTAGGGGGTTATAACCAGTGGATATAGCCTGCGTTTGTGTTGCAGGGGCATCCTCAGGGGACTCATTTCCCTGAGTAGCCTTTTTGTCTTCTTTTTAGTGGTTTGGTGGGGACTTTGGATTTGGAGGTGGTGGCTGTGGGTTCCAGCTGCGTGGGTTTGCGCAGCTTGGCAGCCATTTTAGTGATTGGTCAGAGTTGTGCCGGGAGTATACTTCAGGCAATACAGCCGTAGCAGGGACTCCCAGGCCAACAAGTCCCTCAGCTTGAAGCTGGTTTTCAATTATGGCCATTATGAACCGAGGATATAATATCCAACGGTTAGCAAGTTGTTTTTGGGCCATATCCTTGAGCTCTAAAAATAGTATTTCAGAAAAATTTAAAGGTTGTTGCTCAAGGATGGAGTACATTACCTGTTGCCACCTTGTGGACATTTGATCCCATGATGAAGTCTTGGGGGCAAGGCAGACATTTACCAGGTGAAAGATGAGACGTTCGGCATCCTGGAAATGTTTCTTCAATATGGTAGATGCACTCAGGTTACCCTGGTATCCATGCTGGGCAAATGATTGATCGATTGTGCCCTTTGGATAACCAGTTGGGAAAGTGGCATCATCCAGATTGAGGGTTTGGCGAAGAATGTCTGGAGTAATGACCACTTTTTGATGATGGACAAACGATTGAAGAGACTCTGTGTCATTCTCCTCAGAGACAAGAGTGACGTTTGTCCAGAATTGGTTAAGAGATTCGGCATATATGGTGGGATTTAACAGAAAAGCCGTTTTGTAAGGTGACTGAACCATTAAATCAATGGCGTTGTGAAACTTGGTCCAGTATGGCGATTTTGTGAGATGTGCGACACAGTTGTGTCGAGGTTTTAGTTGCATGGTCGCCATTGATGAAGAGAGGTTACAGAGTTTTTTTGAACGTTAGGTTTGAGAAGAGAAAAAGTAAAAACTCTGAAGGTGGGATAAGGTATTTAAAGGGTAGGGTTAGAAAACGACTGAAGGTTTTGGTGTTAGTCATCAGTTGTTGAAACTACTGATGACGTGGTAACTTTCAGAGGTTTGGAATGACTGACCGTATTGGTGTGATCAGCAGTTGTTATAAAACAACTGAAGACTTGGTTTTAACCGTCAGACGTTGACAGCTGAAGTCTCTGATTTAGTCATCAGTAGTTATAAAACTACTGAAGATTTAGTCATCAGTAGTTATAAAACTACTGAGGTTAGTCATCAGTAGTTATAAAACTACTGAAGACAGTTTTGACTTCAGGTGATGAAACAACTGAGGACTTGGTATTAGTCATCAGTAGTTGGGAAACTACTGAAGACTTTGGTTTTACCATCAGTTGTTGTAAACAACTGAAGACTTGGTGTTAGTCATCAGTAGTTGTGAAACTACTGAAGACATGGTTTTGCTTCAGTTGTTTAGAAGAAACAGCAGTTGGGAAACTACTGAAGACAAAAAGGCTCATCAGTAGTTGTCGTCAATTCATTGCTTTTCAGCTGTTTCATACTGTCCTCAACACGTACTCATCAGACGTTTTCATCTGTTTCAGATGTTTCATAGGACATCAGTACGTATTTGTATTTCTGACAACAGTAGTTGTAGCTACATCAGCTGTTGTAACTACATCAATGTTTTAACAAATAAGTTTGAGTACTGAGAAGTTAAGCTAGTAGTTAAAGAAAACTTCCTGGATAAATAACTAGATACTTCAGTACTTATATATGACAATAATAAACTAATGATCATCAGTACTTGTGAGCTGAGATCATCAGTAGTTGTCACTTATTCTAGCTGCAGCATACCAAGCCTTAACACTAGGTTTTGGAAAGTTGTGCTATCCAAGGGCTTAGTGAAAATGTCTGCAAGCTCATCAGCACTAGGAACAAATTTTGGATCAATCAGACCTTTTTCAAAACAATCTCTAATAAAATGGTGTCTGATTTCAATATGTTTAGTCCTAGAGTGCTGGACAGGATTCTTGACAATACAAAGAGCTGAAGAGCTGTCCATTAACAATGGGGTCTTAGTCTCTGTTATGCCATAATCCAATAATTGGTTTTGAAGCCAGAGTACCTGAGATGTACAGCTTGCAGCAGCAATGTACTCTGCTTCAGCAGTTGATGTAGCAACTGAGGTCTGCTTCTTACTCTGCCAAGAAATCAAGCAGTTGCCTAAGAATTGGCATCCTCCAGAAGTGGACTTTCTTGTCAACTTACACCCTGCATAGTCACTGTCAGAAAAAGCAACTAATTTACCAGAATGTCTAGTAGAATACCATAAACCTAGAGATGGAGTGCCTTGCAAATATCTAAAGATCCTCTTGACTGCAATCAAATGAGACTCCTTAGGTGCAGCCTGAAATCTAGCACAAACACATGTAGCAAACATAATATCTGGTCTAGAAGCTGTTAAGTACATCAAGGACCCAATCATACATCTGTAAAGTGTTTCATCAACCACTTTACCTTTCTGATCTGTATCCAGTTGTGTGGTGTTGCACATGGGAGTAGAACAGGGCTTACACTTTTGTAAATCAAACTTTTCCAAAAGATCTTTTGTGTATTTGGACTGATGAATGAAAATTCCATCAGCCTTTTGTTTGATTTGCAAACCCAGAAAGAACTGTAATTCTCCCATGGCACTCATTTCAAACTTCTGTTTCATCAACTTTGTAAAGGCATCACACAACTGTGGATCAGAGGATGCAAAAATAATATCATCTACATAAATTTGAACAAGTAGATTATGCTGCCAGCTTTCTAATGAAATAAAGTCTTATCTATGGAGCCTCTAGTGAAATTATTTTCCAGAAGAAAGTTTGATAATGTCTCATACCAGGCTCTAGGAGCTTGTTTCAACCCATAGAGAGCCTTATCAAGCTTATACACCCAATTAGGATGTTTATTGTCCTCAAAACCTGGTGGTTGACATACATAAACCTCTTCTTTAATTTTCCCATACAAAAATGCACTTTTGACATCCATTTGAAAAACTTTAAGGTTGTGATAAGCAGCATAAGCTAAAAACAATCGAATTGCTTCCAGTCTGGCTACAGGGGCAAAGGTTTCATTATAATCAATACCTTCCTCTTGTGAAAACCCCTGTACAACCAGTCTGGCCTTGTTCTTAACAATAAGCCCATTTTCATCAGTTTTGTTCCTAAACACCCATTTAGTGCCTATTGCACACTTACCTGGAGGTAGAGGAACCAGTTCCCACACTTGCTGTTTCTTGAACTGAAGAAGCTCAAGCTGCATGGCTTCAACCCATCCATTGTCCCTTAAAGCAATGTGATAGTTCTTTGGCTCTTGCTGACTAATGAAGAGAGCATAGAAGCAGAAATTAGACAATTGACTTCTTGTTGAAACGCCAGCATTGATATCACCAATGATTTGAGACATAGGGTGATTCTTCAGATCTTGGTACACAATAAGATCTGTGCAAGTGTTTGTAGCAGGCTCAGCAGCAACAGATGGTGATGGTGAAGCATTTCCTTGAAACCAATCAGTAGATGGTAATTCAAAGGAAGTTGAAGTTGTAGAAATCTCATCAGCATTTGTTGTGGATTGTGCTACTGAAGCTACAGGAACATCAGGTCTAGCTGAATCAGGCAGTTGATCACTAAACTTGAAAAGGTGATTACTGATATCATCATCATCATCAGTAACACCAGATGGATGACTAGCTACAGAAGATGATGGATTCATATGATCTGCAACAGCAGGTGGTTGATAAGGAACATATTGCAGAATGTCCAGATCAAACAACTCCACAGGGTTTTGTGGAATTGTATCCTTAGGGGATTCATTGAACTTCACATGCAAGGTTTCTTCAACTATCTTTGTCCGACAGTTGAATACTCTATAAGCCTTGCAAGTGGATGATGAATAACACCAAATACCCTGCATCCACCTTAGAATCAAACTTTTGGAGTTGATCCTTTGTGTTGAGAATGTAACAGGGACACCCAAATGCTCTAAAGAATGAAATCAAAGGGGCTAAATGATGTAAAACTTCATAAGGAGTTTTCATCAACCTCTGATTTACTAAGGCTCTATTCTGTACATAGCAGGCTGTATTGACAGCTTCAGCCCAAAGGTCAGTGGCAGACCAGAATCAGCCAACATGGACCTTGCAGCTTCAATGAGGGTCCTGTTCTTTCTCTCCACTACTCCATTTTGCTCTGGAGTCCTGGGATGCTATACTGCCTCTTGATTCCCTTTGACAAGTAAAACTCATCAAGAGTGTGGTTTCTGAATTCAGTACCATTGTCACTCCTCACACACTTAACTGGTAGGGAATACTGCTTCTCAACGTGTAACACAAAGTTCATAATGGACTGAGCAGCCTCATCCTTTGAATGCAAGAAGAAGGTCCATACATATCTAGAGTAATCATCCACAATTACCAGACAGTATTTCTTCTTTGCCATACTCATTACCTTCACAGGACCAAAAAGATCCATGTGCAGTAGTTGTAAGCAGGCATTAGACTTGGATTCTTCTATGGTTGGGAATGAAACTTTATGTTGTTTCCCTTTTAAGCATGCAGTGCAGATTTCATCACAATTGAACTCCTTTATTGGAAGACCTCTCACTAAACTCTTGTGGATCAGCTGATTCATGTTTTTGAGATTAACATGACCCAGCCTTCTATGCCACAGTTTAGATTCTTGGAGAGAGGCCTTGAGAACAAGCATGGATGGCCTCTTAACTCAATTTTCTTTGACAGATCCAAGGCATATACTCTTCCTATCCTGTTAGCCTTCAGGAGAGTATTATCATCCAGTACTTTGTCAATCAGGCTCAGAACCTTGGAAGACAGAATCCTACAGTTCTGGCTTGTGAAAAGAGCAACATGTCCTTTGTCACACATCTGACTGACACTCAACAGATTGTATTTGAGATTCTCCACATGGTTGACATCATCAAATCTAATATCTCCATTAGACACAAATCCCTTTCCAATGATGTAACTTTAGCATCATTTCCAAATGAGACAAATCCCTTCTTTCCCTGAGAGTAATCATGAAGAAGAGAGCTGCTCCCAGTCATGTGCATGGATCCTCCACTGTCCACATACCAGATGCTTCTTTGGCATGCTGAAGAACCCTGCACAATCATAAGAAACTAGTTAGCTTTGGAGACCCAAACCTTTTTGGTTTTGGGACTGACTTTATCAACAGATTTAACCATAGCTGGTTTCTCATGATTAACAGCTGATGAAGATGGAGATGGTGCTGAATGGATTGGGCCTGGAATTCCTCTCAGTGGTTTGATCACATGGGTTTCAAGTTGGTTAACTCTCCCCAACAGATGCTGAACCATCATAACAAGTTGTGTCTGATTTGAAGCTCGAGCTTTCAGTTCATTTGACACTCCAGAGCTTGTTTTTGATGAGTTCCTGTGACCCACCATTTCCTCCTTCTTAGACTTCACAGACTTAGTTATGTTTATCATGAGGACAATATCAGCTGTCTTCTGATAAACCGCATCCTTCTTAGTGGATTTGGGTAAGGCCTTGGGTTTATCAGGTTGAGATGATTGTGGTACAAACTTGGTCTCAAACTCAGTTTTCATTTTATTTATTTCTAGTTTAATGAGCTCATCCCTTTGGAGCTTTAAACCCTTTTTGTACCAACATTCATCAGATAGATGATTGAATTTACCACAAATTTCACATGGTTTATTCTTCATCTTGGACATCTTTACTGCTGAAGTGGAAACTACTGAAGGTGTGATCTTCAGTACTTTCCTCCTATCAGTACTAGGTACTAAAGGATTTGTAACAGCTGAAGACTGGTAATTCAACTGTTTTCCATCCGTCCTAATAGACTGTTTGATGGATTCCTCAGCAGTTGTTAGTCCTTGTATTTCAACTGATTTGAAATGCTTTTCAGATGTTGGGTCTCTTTCAGTACTTGAGGTACATTGAGGAACAACATCTGAAGTACTCAGCTTCATATGAGTCTCAGTAGTTAGACCATCAGTCAATTTATTTGTTGAGATCTTAACACTGGTTTCATTCTCTGATCTTAGATTATCATTGGAGAATGACTCACACGATAATGTGGTTGGAGATTGCTTTCACTTTCAGACTTAACTATGGAGTTAGGAGTAAAGTCTGTTGGTGGAGCAGTATGGTTGTAACCATGCCAAACTTCACATTTGAAGCAGTTTGCTTGCTAAGAAGCATTTCAAATCCCTTGCATGATGAGACCCAGCGTTCACACTCAACTTGGGTCACTGCAAGTTTTTCTTTGAGACTCCTGTGGTCTTCCAGAATAACCTCTAGCTTGGCCTTTTCATCATTTAATTGGCATTTAAGCTTATAAATCTCATCACTTTTACTGTTAAGAGCAGACTCATACTCAGCTTTTCTTTTGAATGGTTTTCTCAAGCTCAAGTTTTTGATTTATTAATGCTACATTTGCCTCTCTAATAGAGACAAAGGCAGCTATGCATGATTCAGAACATAACTTGGCTTTAGCCTCTGAAGATACCTGAGTTACCTGTGAAGATGATGCATTTGAACAGAACCCTCAGTAGACTCCAGGGCCATGAGAGCAAGATTTCCAAAAGGGTGTTCACCACCATGTTGACTAGCACCAGCATAGTATTGCTCAGTGTGACCAGACAAGTTATCAGGTAAGCTACTCCAGTCAACGACTCCAGGTGTGAAGAAGCTGTGATGAGGTTGTGATTGAGATGGAGATGGTTGAGGTTCTGGTAGTGCATGAGATTGTGGTACAATAGGAGCTTGAACTTGATTTGACTGTGGCATATAATAGCAGGGATAAGGATATGGCATTTGACCCTGAGGAACAAAATATGCAGGAGATTGAGGGTGTGATGAATGACTAGAACCAGCAGAGTGTTGCCCTTTGAATTGTGAATTGTTATTTGGAAAAGTCAAAAGGGTGCAGAAGTGTTAGATCCAGTTGATCTACACTCTCTTGCAAAGTGTCCAAGCCTGTGGCATTTGTGACACTTCAACTTGCTCTTGTCAAAACCGACTTTGGTTTTGTCAGAGAGTCCAGGAAATTTCCTGCCAGTTCTCTTGTAGAATTTCTGAGATCTGATATTGATCAAGGCCATTTGGCTCAAAATATCCATCTCTTCTAAATCATCATCAGCAATGCCCTTCAAATCATCCATGATAAAGCATAGATTGTCACTATTATTACCAGAATGACAATCAACACTCACAAAGGCATGATTAGAATTGTTTGAGGTGAAATCAATATGCTCATCATAGTGGCATTCTGATCCTGCATACTCTGACTCATGACTTACCAAGGCAGTGTTTCCTGGTACAAAATCATCAGTGAGCTTTCCAGATGATGACAGTTTTCGTTTCTGTTCTATCTCTCTCTCAAATGTGAGCAATTTCCCATGGAGTTGGTGAGAGATAGTTTGTCCAAATTTGCACTGGAGCGTAGGACAATAGTATATGTGTCCCATCTCTCAGGCAGTGATCTGAGAAATCTGTTATTCATCTGGCTGTTTGTGTACTCATGTTTGACCATTTTTAATTCAGATATCAAACAAGAGAACCGCTCAAACTGTTGAGTCAGTGTCTCACCCTTCCTATGAGAGAATGTCATATTGTTGGGCAAGGATTTCTCTATTATTTGCCAAGACCTCATCTGTTCCTCCAAATTGTTCTTTCAAGGCATTCCAGAGGTCATGGGCAGTTTCATAATGCATTAGCCCAGAATAGATTTCATTTGGCAGTGCCATGGCCAGAATTCCATGGGCTTTTGCATCAATCTCAAACAATCTTATCCTCATCTGAGTATTGCTCCCTCCTCTTCGGAACATTTGATTGGTTTCCGGGTTATTCACCATAGGCTTGTGTGGACCATGTACCACTGATGTCCAACAACCTGAGCTGTTAACAGACAGGTGATGGAGAGCATTCGTCGTTGCCATATGTTGTACTCATTCCTAACCAGCATCGGAGGCTTGGTTGAGGAACCAGTATTGTGAGGATCATTGGAAGGAGTAGTCATTTTAGGTCCAAATACAATTTAATTCAAGCTTTTAAAAGATTTTACACAGACCACAACAGACTCAATGAAAACCAAGAATAAATCTCAGGATGAATGACCAAAAACACAGAAAATCAATCTCTATAACCGTTTCTTGCAAAAATGCTAATTCAATCAAACTTGGATCTTGGATAGCAGTTTCAATGATCAATTATTAGATCGATCAATGATGAACCGGCTCTGATACCATTTGACAGGATCAGTGATCTCAAGTTTGATGGATTAGAGTGTAACGCAGCGGAATAAGAACAAGAATTAGACAAATTATAGCAAGAATTTGATATTCGTATGCATTATGAACAAATACGGTTGTAAAGAGAGAATATATTTCTGTGAAAAGGAATGTTTAATAATATCAAATGTTTCTGCTCAATCATTCACCTTACAATAGGTTGACACTCCTTATATAGAGTGCAATCACTGCTGATATCACGGGATAGTGACATCTGGCAGATTTGTTACAAAAATAACTAAAACTCAACAAACTACTGAAATGTTCACAACTACTGAGAACATATCAGAGTGCTAAGTATAAAACATAAAACTACTGATACGAAACTACTAAAACTACAACGACTGAAGAACAAGCTCTTCAGTCGTTTTACAAAACTACAGAAAGGAAAACATAAAACTACTGAAACGAAAAACCGTCACAACTACTGAAGAAGACCTCTTAGCTGTTGTGACAACGACTGAACTTGGTCTTCAGCACTTGTCTTCGGACTTTGTCTTCAGCTGTTGTGGACTTCAGCAGTGTTGTGCGTCTGTGGGTCTTAAGGTTTTTCTGATCCGGCTCATTGGTTCTTTTGGTCAACAACCTCAAGCCTTACCTGAGCCTCTACCATCTCAATTCAATCTCAATCACCACCTCATCACAACTTCTTCACCCCCCTTGTATTGACTGGAGCAGTTACCAGATGAATCTCTCTGGTAAGAGCAATTATTGCCTCGGTGTGCCTTGATGGTCAAGATGGTGGTGAACATACTTTTGGAATCTAGCTCTCATGTGCCCTGGGAATCTATAATAGTTCATGCTCTAATGCATCTTCTCACAGGCAACCAGGTATCCTCTGAGGCTAAGGACCAAGCTATGTGTTCTGACATCTTGCATAGCTGCATTTATCTCTATTAGAGAGGCAAATTGTTACTTTAATAAACAAAACTTAGAGCTTGAGCAAACACTTTCCAAGAAAAGCTGAATAGAGTTTGTCCTTAAGGATAAAGATGATGAGATTTATAAGCTTAAATGCCAATTAAATAATGAAAGGCATAAGTAGAGGTCATTCTTGAGAACCATAGAGATCTCAAAGAAAAAATTGCAGTTACCCAAGTTGAGTGTGACCGCTGGGATCATCCTGCAAGGGACTTTGAAAGTGCTGCTCAGCAAGCAATCTACTTCGAATGTGAAGTTTGGAATAGGTTACAACCACATGCCCAACCCTACAGATTACTCCAAAACCAATAGTAAAATCTGAAGGGTGAAAGTAATATCAAACCACATAATCATGTGCATCATCCTCAAGTGATCACCCAAAACACAAGATGAAATCAGTGTTGATACCTCAGTAAATCAAGGGCTGATGGGTTAACTACTGATAAGCACATGAAGCTGAGTACTTCAGATGTTGTCCTCAAAGTAATCAAGTACTGAAGGGAAAGTCACAAACATCTGAAAAGCATTTCAAATCAGCTGAAAATAAAAGGATTAACAACTGCTGATAGAGAATAGCGAAGAACAAGTCTTCAGTTATTACAGATCCTTCAGTACTAAACAAAAGTACTGAAAGGAGGAAAGTACTGAAGAGCACACCTTCAGTAGTTTCCACATCAGCAGTTGATCACTCCAAGATGAAGAATAAGCCATGTGAAATATGTGGTAAATTCAATCATCTTTCTGATGAATGTTGATACAGAAAGGGTTCCAAACTCAACAGAGATAAGCTCATTAAAATCCAGATGGATGAAATGAAAAATGAGTATACCACAGTCATCCCTTTGTGATAAACCTAAGCCTTCAACCAAATCCAAAAAGAAGGATAGGGTTTATCATAAAACAGCTGATAGTGCTCCTCATGATAAACATCAGACTAAGTTTATGAATTTTAAGGAGGAAATGGTGGGTCACAGGAACTCATCAAACACAAGTACTGATATGTCACAAGAGCTGAAAGCTTTAGCTACAAATCAGACACAACTTGTTATGATGGTTCATCATTTGTTGGGGAGAGTTAACCAACTAGATGCACCTGTGATCAAACCACTGAAAAGGCATTCCAAGCCCAAATCCAAGGAATCCATTTCAGCACCATCTTGTTCTTCATCAGCTGTTAATCATATGAAACAAGTTATGGTTAAATCTGTTGATGAAAACAGACCCAAAACCAAAAAGGTTTGGGTCTCAAAACCTAACTAGTTCTTTATGATGAATGCAGGGTTCTTCAGCATGCCAAAGGAGCTTCTGGTATGTAGACAATGGAGGATCTATGCATATGACTGGGAGCAGTTCTCTTCTTAATGACTACTCTCAAGGAAAGAAGGGATTTGTTTCATTTGGTAATGATGCCAAGGGTTACATCATCGGGAAAGGATATGCGTTTAATGGACAAATCAGGTTTGATGATGTTAATCATGTGGAGAATCTCAAGTTAATCTCAAAAACATGAATCAGCTGATCCACAATAGTTTAGTGAGAGGTCTACCAATAAAGGAGTTCCACTATGATGAAACCTGCATTGCTTGTTTGAAAGGAAAACAGCACAAAGTCTCATTCCTTCCTATTGAAGAACCTAAGTCGACTGCCTGCTTGCAGTTACTACACATGGATCTATTTGGTCCTGTGAGAGTGATGAGCAGGCAAAGAAGAAATACTGTCTGGTAATTGTGGATGATTACTCCAGATTTGTATGGACTTTCTTCTTGCATTCAAAGGATGAGGTTGCTCAGACGATTATAAACTTTGTGTTGTATGTTGAGAAGCAATATTCCCTATCAGTCAAGTGTATAAGGAGTGATAATGGAACTAAATTCAGAAACCATACACTTGATGATTTTTATCTATCAAAAGGAATCAAGAGGTAGTTTAGCATCCCAAGGACTGCAGAACAAAATGGAGTAGTGGAGAGAAAGAACAAGACCCTAATTGAAGCTGCAAGGTCTATGTTGGCTGACTTTGGTTTGCCATTGACCTTTTGGGCTGAAGCTATTAACACAACTTGCTATGTGCAGAATAGAGTATTAGTAAATTAGAGGTGATGAAGACTCCATATGAACTTCTACATAATTTGGCTCCTCTAATTTCATTCTTCAAAGCCTTTGGGTGTCCTTGTTCATTCTCAACACAAAGGATCAACTCCACAAATTTGATCCTAAGGTGGATGCAGGGTATTTTGTAGGTTATTCATCCACATGCAAGGCTTACAGAGTCTTCAACTGCAGAACAAAGTTAGTTGAAGAAACCTTGCATGTGAAATTCAATGAATCTCCTAAGGATAAAATTCCACAAAACCCTGTGGAGTTGTTTGATCTGGACATACTGCAATATGTTCCTTATCAACCTCCAGCTGTTGCAGATCTTGTGGATAAATCATCTTCTGCAGCAAGTCTTTCACCTAGTGGTACTGAAGATGATGATGATATCAGTACTCACCTTTTCAAGTTTAGTGACCAACTGCCTGAGTCCACTAAACTTGATGTTCCTGTAGCTTCAGCAGCTCTATCCACAACAAGTGCTGATGAGATTTCTGACTCCTCTACATCATTTGATTTGCCATCTCATACTTGGTTTCCAGAGTCTGGATCAACATCTATTGCTACTGAACCTGCTACAAACACTTGCACTGATCTTATAGTATACCAAGAGCTGAAGAATCACCCCATGTCTCAAATCATTGGTGATATCAATGCTGGTGTCTCAACCAGAAGTCAATTGTCTAACTTCTGCTTCTATGCTCTCTTCATCAGTCATCTAGAGCCAAAGAACTATCATGTTGCTTTGAGAGACAATGGATGGGTTGAAGCCATGCAGCTTGAGCTACTTCAGTTCAAAAAGCAGCAAGTGTGGGAACTGGTTCCTCTACCCCCAAGTAAGTGTGCAATAGGCACTAAATGGGTGTTTAGGAATAAAACTGATGAAAATGGGCTTATTGTCAAGAACAAGGCTAGACTGGTTGTACAAGGATTTTCACAAGAAGAAAGTATTGATTATGATGAAACCTTTGCCCCTGTAGCCAACTAGAGGCAATTAGATTGTTCTTAGCCTATGCTGCATTCCACAATCTTAAAGTTTTTCAAATGGATGTCAAAAGTGCATTTTTATATGGTAAAATAAAAGAAGAGGTTTATGTGTGTCAACCACCAGGTTTTGAGGATAATAAACATCCTGATTGGGTGTATAAACTTGATAAGGCTCTTTATGGGTTGAAGCAAGCTCCTAGAGCCTGGTATGAAACACTTTCAATTTTCTTCTTAAAAATAATTTCACTAGAGGCTCCATAGATAAAACTTTGTTTATAAAGAAAGTGGATCAGCATAAGCTACTTGTTCAAATTTATATTGATGATACTATTTTTGCATCCTCTGATCACTAGTTGTGTGATGATTTTACAAGTGTAATGCAACAAAAGTTTGAAATGAGTGCAATGGGAGAATTACAGTTCTTTCTAGGCTTGCAAATCAAACAAAAGGCTGATGGAACTTTCATTCATCAGTCAAAATATACAAAAGATCATTTGAATAAGTTTGATTTACAAAATTGTAAGCCCTGTTCTACTCCCATGTGCAACACCACACAACTGGATGCAGATCAGAAAAGTAAAGCTGTTGATGAAACACTTTACAGATGTATGATTGGATCCTTGATGTACTTAATAGCTTCTAGACCAGATATCATGTTTGCAACTTGTGTTTGTGCTAGATTTCAGGCTGCTCCTAAAGAGTCTCATTTGATTGCAGTCAAGAGGATCTTTAGATATTTGCAAGGTACACAATCTTTAGGTTTATGGTATTCCACTGGACACTCTTGCAAATTAGTTGCTTTTTCAGATAGTGACTATGCAGGGTGCAAGTTAACTAGAAATTCAACTTCTAGTGGATGTCAATTCCTAGGCAACTGTTTGATTCTTGGCAGAGTAAGAAACAAACATCTGTTGCTACATCCACTGCTGAAGCAGAGTACATTGCTGCTGCAAGTTGTACATCTCAGGTACTCTGGCTTCAAAACCAATTATTGGATTATGGCATTACAGAGACTAAGACTCCATTATTAATGGATAGTGCTTCAGCTCTGTGTATTGTCAAAAATCCAGTCCAGCACTCTAGGACCAAACATATAGAGATCAGACACCATTTTATTAGGGATTGTTTTGAAAAAGGTTTGATTGATCTAAAGTTTGTGCCTAGTGCTGATGAGCTTGCAGATATATTTACTAAGCCTTTGGATAGTTCAACTTTCCAAAACCTTGTGTTAAGGCTTGGTATGCTGCAGCTAGAATAAGTGATAACTACTGATGATCTCAGTAAACAAGTACTGATGATCATTAGTAAACATGTCACAAATATGTACTAATTCTATTAAATGAAACTGATGCAGTTATAACTACTGATGTAGTTATATCTCCTGATGTCAGTAAAACAGGTAAGTACTGATGTCCTATGAAACAACTGAAATTAGCTAAAAAGTCTGATGAGTAAGTGTTGAGGATAGTATGAAACAGCTGAAAAGCTAAGAATTGACGAAAACTACTGATGAGAATTTTCACTTCAGTCGTTTCCACAAACTGCTGTTTCACTCTAAACAGCTGATGACAAAACCATGTCTTCAGTAGTTTCACAACTACTGATGACTAATACCAAGTCCTCAATTGTTTACAACAGCTGAAGACAAAATCAAGGTTTTCAGTAGTTTCACAACTACTGATTACTAAAACCAAGTCTTTAGTTGTTTTCAAACGTCTGGTAGTTAAAACCACGTGTTTAGTTGTTTTCATAACAACTGATGCCAACACCAACACTTTCAGTCATTTTCTTTTCAGCCTTTTCTTAACCTATAAATACCTGCACTTATAGAAAAACATTTCATTAGCCGTTTTCAAACCTCTCTCTCTCAACAATGGCGACCATGAAACTCAAACCCCGATACAACTGTGTTGCCTACCTTTCGAAATTGGTCTTCTGGAACAAGTTTGACATTACCATCAATCTTATGGTGGATTCCCCATACAGAACAGCCTTTCTTCTGAATCCTACCATATATACTGACTCCTTATCCCAGTTCTGGACCAACGTCTCTGTAATAACTGGTGAGAATGATAGACAAATCACTCTCCAGTCGTTGGTGAACCAGAAACAGGTGCTCATCACCCCTGACATCATTCGCCAAACCCTAAATTTGCATGATAGCACCTATCCTAAAGAATACCCGAAAGGCATCACTGATATGTCTTTTATCCATAACGGGTATGAAGGCGACTTAAGTGCTACAAATATACTTAAAAAGCACTTCCATGACGCTAAACGACTTATCTTTTATATGGTGAATGTCTGCCTTGCATCAAAGACATCTTCTTGGGATCAGATGTCTTCCCGATGGCAACAGGTATTGTTCTCTATCCTTGAACGCCAAAATCTAAATTTTTCTGAGATAGTGTTCATGGAACTAAAGGATCTGGCTCAGAAACCTGTGGCAAACAGATGGATACTTTATCCCAGGTTTCTGATGGCCATAATTTTGAATCAATTACAATCTGATGGCCTTGTTGGTCTTGGAGTCCCTGCTCCAGCTGTTTTAGCTGAGGTATACTCCCGACATAACTCAGACCCTACTCTTAAAGGGGCTACCCCATGCTAAAACCCAAGCAGAGGGAACCCACAACCTCCACTTCCAGATCCAAAGTCCCCACCCAAATCCAAAAAGCCCAAAAAGGCTACTCAGGGAGATGAGTCCCCTAAGGATGCCCCTGTACCACAAACGCAGGAAATACATACTGGTTATAACCCCCCAGTTATGTCCAAGACTCAACCTGCTGAAGCCGCACAGGTATCCTCTCAACAGGATCCTGTTGCAACCACAATTGGGGATCCCACATTTCTGGAACCTCTCTCAATTGAGAGGGTTACCATTGAAGAGCACCTCTCTCCCCGGGTGCATTCTGCTTCAGACCAATCTCCACATGCAACCACCCCTCAAAGCCCAACACTGATCGTTGCTAAAGTGCTGAGTCAGTTGCATTCCTCACCCCCTCCCCAGAAACCACTTATCACTGGGAATACCTCAACTATTGAGGGGGAGGACCAAAATGCTTCTGATAACCCACAACACAGGGGTTACAATGTTCACTCTCCAAGTGTAGAAACGGAGACTAGAACATCTGGTAAGGCTGCCACTTCTACTAATTCAGCAAATGATCAGGATGAAGTTGGTAACATCCATAAGACCTTACCAGAGGCAACTGCTAATGAAGGACACAGTCCTGAGGCAGGAAGTCCCCAGTACCAAGAACAAGGGGCACATGCTTTTACTGATCTACACTCAGAGCATGTACATCCTGATTCCATCAGGAGGTCAGGTGATTCAGCACAAACTAATGATGACCTGGGCTTTTTCTATGATGTATTAGCCCACAATACCATCCTTGAGACTGAGGTGAGCCGAATCAAAGAGTTGTTAGCCAAAATGTCTCAGGATCAAAGTCCATCTACCTCACAAACCCCACAGATGGCACCTTCAATTGAAGGTTCCCCAAACACTGAGCCAATACACATAACTGAGCCACCAGGCACTACTTTTGGCACCACCTCTCAGGGACAGAACCCTTCTGAGCAGATGGTTGCTATCTTTCAAAACTCCTTACCTCTCATCACTCCCATCATCACTGGCATAGTGCATAAAGCCATTGATGAGAGGATATCCTCAAATCTACAAACCATCATTGATGATGTTGTTCACAAATCTCTTTCTGCCTTTGAAACCCTGATTCCAATGCAACCAAAAAGGGGGAGACTTCCAAGTCTAAGGTAGTGAAAGAAAAGAAAAGAAAAAGAGTTGATGATGACAAAGAACCTGCAAAAGAGAAGGAGGTGGAGAAAGAATGATCTCAGAACAGCTGATCACATATAAAAAAAGAAAAGTGCTGAGTCAAAAGCTGATGAAGATAAATACTTAGACGATCTTGTCAAAGATGTTGATGAAGCTCACAGCAGATCCATGGATAAAATTATAGATCAGCTCTTTCGACAAGGTCATGACACAGCTACACTAGACACTGAGATCAGAAGGCTGGAAATAGAAGAGATTCAAACTAGATGGGTTGGTTATAGTGTGTTGGAAAGGGAAAGATTGGAGATAATGATCAGATTCATTGCCAAATACCTTGGAAGATCATTGATAGAGATAAAGGCCTGGTCCAGAGACAGTATCCTAGAGATAACCAAGAAGATCTGCTCTGCTAGAGGCTATAATAAGGGGTTGATAATTGAAGCACTGGATGAAACAGGTGCAGGGAAGAGAACTGAAATGGCAAAGCTCTCCAAAGCCAAACTCACCACTAAAATGCTAAGTCAGTCTTCTCACACTCCCACTCAAACACAACCCTTATCTCTAAAATCTCCCAAATCTATCCCTAAACCAAAGCCACCCACAACTCAACCCACAAAACCAATCCCTTTACCCCAAAAACCACCTCAAACCTTACCCAGTGATGCACCCAGAAGGAGGAGAAGGGTGTTGAG
The DNA here is from genome assembly GCA_025506515.1 of Flaveria trinervia. Classification (NCBI taxonomy): domain Eukaryota; kingdom Viridiplantae; phylum Streptophyta; class Magnoliopsida; order Asterales; family Asteraceae; genus Flaveria; species Flaveria trinervia. The sequence goes on from CM046443.1 coordinate 19,981,472, forward strand.
GGTAGAAGAAGATAAAGAAGAGGATGATGATGATGATAGTCTTCCAATCTCTGTTGTTCTCAAACTCAAATCACCTGAGCACAGAAGTCAACAAGTGATTACTCCTAACTTGCAAATGCAGATGGTGAAGGTAATGATTGAAGAAGCAGAACAGCAGAAACAGCACGATGAGAAGTTTCTCAAGATGGTTGATAAGGATTTCCCTCAGACCTCATCCATTTAAGAAATGAAGAAACAGGCTCTGAGGCTGTACACTCTTAGACATAATTTTCAACATAAAAAAAAGAGTGTGGATCTGGCCAGACCCCAGGGTAAGTTCTAGAATTTATAAGAAGAATATACCAAGTAGATATCATGGCCAAGTTAAGAAGACCTTGAATGCTGCAATTACATTAGCCATGGTAGTCTCACCCTGGGAAATCATTGAAGAATTCAAGAGAGCTCACAAATCCAAGACAACCCCTCAATCTATTCTTGAGAACAAAATGATCAAGAAGGGGTTGTTATACAAAAGACTTGAAGATCTTCAGAAGAGTGAACTCCAGTTGTTGCTTGAAGGCTCTCACCCTGATGAATTTGCTTATAGAGAGATAACAACTGTGGAGTTGAAAAATGGAAAGACAGTGAGATACTTGTCTGAGTATTATGGCCCGGAGTTCTTCTTCGAGGGAGAAGCAGAAGAACTCACCAAGGAGGAACAAGTTGTTCTCCTTGAGGCCTATGCTAGTGAGTCTTATAGACTCATTAATAGGAATTAGGTTTCATGGTTGGGATAAGACTCTGTGTCCAGTTTCCCAAGACAGAGTTCCCTTCCATACTTAGCCAATCAAAAGATTAGAAACCTTTTCCCGGACTATGCTTAACTGATTACCTCTGAAGATGATCAAGAGGGTGTTTCTGCCAAGAATAAGTGGAATCATCAATAAGTTTATAGGTTTTGGCTGCATTGGTTCAGGGGGAGTTTGTTGGACCAAAAGAACCAATGAGCCTGATCAAAAAAACCTCTAAGTCCCACAGACATTACAACTGCTGAAGAAGATCACAACAGCTGAAGACATCAACTGATTACCAGGTCTGAAGACAAAGTCTGAAAGTAAAGAACTGAAGACAAAGTCTGAAGCTATCAGCTGAAGACAAAGTTTGAAAGTAAAATACTGAAGACAAAGTCTGAAGCTATCAGCTAAAGACAAAGTCTGAAAGAACAACGTCTGAAGAACAAAGACTGAAGACCAAAGTGATCAGTAGTTGTCACAACAGCTGAAGTTATCCACTTCAGTAGTTGTGATGGTTTCCTTTCAGTACTTGTAATTTACTTTTCAGTAGTTATAGTTTCAGTAATTTAGTTTCAGTAGTTTTATGTTTCTTGTACTTAGCATTCTTTGATATGTAATCAGTTGTTGAGAACATTCTCAGCAGTTTGCATAGTTTCAGTAGTTTGAATAATTCTGTTAGATGTCACTATCAAGTGACATCAGCAGACGTCTCATATCCTACATAAGGAATGTTGACCTAATTGTAAAGTGTGAGATTGAGCCACCACAAAAGCATATGAATGAAATATCTCTTTTGCATAATGCTCTTTTTCTATAACCATTTACTGTTATATTGAATATCAATTGTGTTCTTGTGAATTGTTTAATTCGTTGTTCGTACTCCGCTGCAATACTCTCTAATTAATCAAACTTAAATCCTAGAGGTGGTGGTGGTGGCAGTGGGAGGAAGAGATGATCCAGATGGAAATGAGGGGTAAGATGACGGTCCTGCTTGGTGGCTAGAGGTGGTGGTGGTGGCAGTGGTGAAGATTGGGGGTGGTATAGATGTGGGTGGTGGTGGATGGGCTGTAGTGGTGGTGGATTGGATGTGAGTATGTGGTGGAGTGGGTATGGTAGTGGTGTGTGAGGTGGTAGAGGTGGTGGCAGTGGTGGTGGTAGTGGTGGAAGGTGTGGCTGAGGTAGTGGCTGTGGTGGTAGATGAGGTCAAGGTGAACTTCAATCTCTTCCCCTTTTTGCCATGGGGTTGTGCCATCCTCTTCTTCCTTGAGCCTCTAGGCATAGAGGCTCCCCCTTGGCTACTAGGCGGGTCTAGGGCATATGTGGGATCTGAATCAGTAGCAACATCCCGGACTCCCCTGGGCGTCCACCAACCGCCCTCAAACCTCTCTCTGTGGCAACCACTCTGCTGCCCACAGTCCTCGTGAGAGGCTCCTCATCACTCTCTGCCTCCTCAACTGGAGGACAAAAGTCCTAGTGAAAGCTGGCAGTGGTGGCATCTGTACGAGGTGGAGCAGTAACATGTGTAGTGGGGCCCCTGGTAGAAGCGGGCCTCGAGTCTCCACCGGTGTCACCGTCATCGTCGGAGTCATCAGATGGTAGAGCAATTTGCTCAACATCTAAGTCACTCTTCTCATGGCGCCACTTTCGCCTACCCAGCACCATGTAATCAGCCTTGGTCAGATGCCCGAAGAGTCTCTTCGCAGGGGGCTTGACTTACTTCCCCCTGTAGACCTTCATGCGGCCCAAGGTTGTGTCATCCATAATCTCCAACGATACAGCATCGTGGCTCTCCTTGGCCAAGGTAGCCAGCTTCTCATCAATGATCATCTGCAAGAATCTGAGGTACATGCAGAATCCCTCCTTGCCCTTTGCCTCTAGGTTCTCTATCAGATAGGCAAAAATCATACTGGAGAAACTGAAGGGGTGGTTGAGTACCAGTGCCACGTAGGTATTCTAGATCTGGTCTGAGAGGTCATCAAACCCCCCTCCTCAACGCCAAGCACTTCAGGATCACATGCGCCAAGTACTTAAACTGGGGACATAGGTTGCTTTTGTTTAGCACACCTACGTTTATGTCCCCAGCGTACTTCATCCTAAGGAAGCACCCTCTAACTGTCAGAGGGTGTAGCCTAGTAGGGTGATCTGCATCGTCACCTAGATCGAGTACACGTCGTATATCATCAGCAGTCACCTCGATCGCCTGCCCAAAAATGGTGCTCCGGATTTAGTAGGGCTCTTGTGAATGATCAACCAATGCCCCCTCCAAAAGGCCTGCGGTATTGACCGATAGGGAGTGCACGGTGTGGAAATAGTCTGTGAATCCAGGATCTCTTTAGGAATGCAATGATCCCCGCAAACTCGGCACCATTTCGAGTGGTAGCATCCAAATGGGCACAAATGTTGTGCTTAGGGTTGATGGACCACTTGTCAGCCATCAATCTGTAACACAAAACACATAGACATTAGATCAGCACACAACAAAATTTAGTGCAAGTTAACCTATTTGAGATCAGTCTGGTTCAATCATGCGATTGAACCATACGACTGAGTTCAGTTTGTTGAACTAACAGGCGACTGAATATAGTCGAGTGACTGAACATGCGACTGAGTTCAATCGGGTGACTGAGCCTGCGATTGGTTCAGTCGGCCGATTGAGTTCATTCGGGTTATCCATTCGGCCGACTAAGTTGTTCGACCAACTCAGTCATGTGATTGGAGTTCATCTGGATGTCCAGTCGTATGACCCACTGTTTGTTCGACTGAAATTCGAGTTCTGACCAAATCCTAAAATTAGATGTTGTGTTATGGTTCATTAGACTCGCAATCACTTTACTAACAATCTAATAACCTAGATTTCAACATTTTACTTAGTTTAGTTAAGTTATTTGTCCAATTTCAATCTCGGGTCTTGTTATGGCCGAATCTCGTGATTTAGGGCTCAAATCAACAGAGTTTTTGTTATAGTGCACCGCATTATACCTGTAAAATCAACAGAGATCGTCAGAATGTCACAAGATGAACTTAATTTGGGTCTGAAGAAATTTTGGCAGAGTAACGGTAGGCTATGTGATTTTAGGGCGAATGGGGGATGATGAGTTTATGCGATCGACTATGGCCCTATTTATACGGAATCTGATTTCAATCGGGCGACTAGACCCTTTCGCTCGTTTATCCGGGCGATTGGACTTCAGTCGTGCGATTGGTTCAGTCGATCACATTCAGTCGGCCGACTGGGTTTCAGTCGGGCGACTGACTTATTCGCACATCTACATTCGGGCGATTGGCTCAATCTGATATGCCATTTTAGTGAATGGTTCATACTCATGCTCCATTCGGTTGGCTATGAATAAGTATGGTTCATACTATGGCTATGACATATGATTGGTCCATACTCATGGCCCAGTCATGCGAATGGTCATACTCAGTATTTTGACTTTATAACCATTTGACATTTTACACCCTTTAACTATTGATTAAATAATTTGAGCATTCGATCATCTCAGACATGATCATTTTAATTTTGAAAACTTTTGATCACCTCAGATGTGATCCTTTTAAAATAATTTGTCACCTCAAACGTGACTCATTTACATTTGAAAACACGTGTGGTCGCCTCAGACGTTACCTTTTTCGTTGATTGAATCCCCGATTGAGTTCCATGGCATAGTCTGATGTTTAACAAACTAAATTGATAAATTTTAAACAAAAGAACTAAACTGAAATACAAATCTAAACTTGTTTTTGTGGTTTTGTGTGAGGTGTAAATCCTAAGATGGAAATCTAATAGATTCATTTTCTGAAAAGGCAGCTTCAATTCATTTTGACCATAAATGGACCGATTCAATTTGGAATCATACAGGTAAGTCAAATCATTCGGGACATGTTATCAAAACCTTTTGATGCTCTGTTCTTGTTTTTCATCTCGAGTCGTTAGCAAGTTTAGGAAATCATACTAGTACTATTAGATCCCCACATTGATTTGGACTTTCAAGAATTGTAGCCACTATGATTGTCAGTATACTTGTCCTCTTAAATCCATACACAGACTTTTGACACAGATTGGTGATAGTTTAAGGTTTGATTATTTCAACAAGCATTTGTGGATCCCACATTTATCTGGTAATCAACATTCCTCAGGAGATTTTTTAGCAGTCTCAGGGTAGTATTCAAGAAGAAACTATTCTTAGAGCTTTCAAAGAGAAGCCAAGCCTCAGGTCAGTGCCACCGCATAGTAGAGAGGCGGCAAACAACAATGAATTCTAGAATATATAGGTTATGCTTATCCTCAGGTCAGTGCCACCGCATAGTAGAGAGGCACATAGCCTATCTTCTTATTTGAGCAATTTTATTCTTTTTGCACAGATCTCACCAACAACATAGGTTGTTAGTTTGATTGCTTTTGCATTTTTTTCATCACGTGCTTTTGCTCATATTTTGGTCATACACACACATTTTTGTCGTTTATTCTGCTCGTCACCCCTTATTGGAATTTTGTTGATTGTGTTAACCAGGGATAAGATGATAACCCACAACTTGTCGAACAACTTAGTTTAATCTTGAGGTCACCAACAAGGTCTAATCATCTATTGATTTGAATCTACCGACATAACATCAGTGGTCTAGCAACCTCTAGGTCTACTTTCTTTGTGTTACCTTAGTAGTAGCTAGATTTACTATCATTTTTCCTTTTATATTGCTCAGACTACAAAGACTTATACTTTGACTTTCGCATCTTATTCAATTTAAACTTTTAAAGTCCCAAGTGGTTTGTTCCTGTGTACTATCATTTTCCATAGTTTGAATCGGTATCACCAATACGATCTAAAGCTTACCTCTCCTCCTCCCTCGTTTTTTATAATGTTACTTCGTAAACCTATTCTCCCCTAAAATTCTAAAATCGTAAATGATTTGCATTTTTAGGATTTTACTAGGCAAAGAAATAACATCAATTTAATTAACTACTTAAAATAAATTAGATAAATAAAGAAAATAAAACTAAAAGAAAATTGGACTATACGCATCGGACTACACATGGTCATCTTCAGGAATTACCTCACTTTTCTTTTTAACGCCGTTGACCTCTAACAAATATAGAAAACGTGGTTTATCAAAAACCTTTGTATAGAGGTCAGCGCGTTGAAAATCAGTATTTATTTTAACCACATCAATTAGGTTCTTTTCAAAACAGTCACGTATAAAGTGATATTTTATTCTGATGTGTTTGGTCTTAGGATGTTGGACCGGATTTTTAGTTACTGCAATTGCAGCAGAGTTATCAACAAAAATAGAAATAGATGAGAAATTCAAACTGTAGTCCTGCATTTGCTGTTGAATCCATATGATTTGTGAACAGCAACTTGCAGTAGCAATGTATTCGGCTTCGCAGGTTGACAATGCAACCGAGGTCTGCTTCTTACACTGCCAGGTCACTAATCTCCTCCCAAAGAATTGACATCCTGCTGATGTTGACTAGTAGTTCATCTTCCAGCCGCCGTAATCCGAGTCACTATGCGCCATAAGCTCGAAGTCATCGTCATGAGGATACTACAACCCTAGTGTTGGGGTACCCTTCAGATAACGGAAGATCCTTTTGACCCCTATCAGATGGTTAACTTTTGGCTTTGCCTGATATCTTGAACATAGACATGTAGCATACATGATATCAGGTCGTGAAGCAGTGAGGTACATTAGAGATCCAATCATTCCTCGGTACATGGTGGCATCTACCAGATCACCATTCTCGTCGGTGCTACCTCATGGTTTGTAGCAAGTGGAGTCCTTGCTGCGGAAGCATTCTCCATGTCAAACCGACTGAGAATATCTCCTACATACTTGGTCTGATGTAGAAAAATTCCCTTAGATGTCTGATCCACCTGTAACCCAAGAAAGAACTTCATCTCTCCCATGGCACTCATTTCAAATTCAGCCTTCATTACTTCTTCAAACTCTTTACATAATTCTTCATTCTTGGAACCAAAGATTATGTCATCTACATAAATTTGGACCAGTAGTAAATCACCATCCTTTTCTTTGATAAACAGTGTGCAGTCAATAACACCTCTGCGAAACCCATGTTTCACAAGGTGAGTGGAGAGTTTCTCATACCAGGCTCTAAGAGCTTGATAAAGCCCGTATAAAGCCTTGTCGAGTTTGTAAACTCTGTCCCGATGATATGGATCCTCAAATCCCTCGGGTTGACTGACGTACACTGTCTCTCGGATTTCACCATGACGGAATGCACTCTTCACATCCAGTTGATAAACTTTAATCTTCATATACGATGCATAGGCAAGGAAGATACAGATGGCTTCCATTCTTGCCACGGGTGCAAACACTTCACTGTAATATATTCCATCAACTTTTCAAAATCCTTGAACTACAAGTCGAACCTTGTTCCTGATGATGACACCTTGGTTATCTTTCTTACATTTCAAGACCCATTTGGTGCCAATGACCTTAGTACCTTTAGGTCTATCTACCAGTGTCCATACACCTAACTTCTTGAACTGAAGAAGTTCTTCTTGCATGGAACTGACCCATGCCTCATCATTTAAGGCTTCACTCACATATTTTGGCTCGAACTGAGACACAAAGCAATTATAAGCACCATTGTGAAGGTACCCTTTCTCCATTACTGAGGCATAATCAGCTGAATACAGTTGATTTCTTGTCTTAACTCCTGATCTTACATCCCCAATGACATTGTCTAGAGGATGACAGACATTTAGGCATGATCCATGAGTGGTGGGAATAGCTACCTCAGGATCAAGATTATGAACATTTGGTTCAGTATTTGAGGCAGTAGGGGTCTGAGGTTCCGAAGACTTAGAGGCATCAATGTCAGATGCTTGTGGACTTGCAGTAGGAGGAACCTATTGCTCCTGAGTGTCCTGATCATTCTCCATGGCTTCATCGTCAAAGGAAGAGTCACTTACCTCGATTGCTCCCCCTGAGTTGGTAGATGAATCACCTTGTGAGCTAGATGATGTAGATTCTTGAGATGGTGTGTTTAGAACATCATACATCATTTTGGCTGCTAACTCATCATCAGACATGGAGAGAGGGATGTCGAAGGACTTGAAGAAGCCATCATAGTCAAAAAAGAAAGCGGGTCCTTTTCCAGCAGGTGGAGTGGTGTATCTCTAAACATCAACGTTACACCACACCTCTACTTGACCCATTGAGTTGTTGTAAACTTTCTTATTCGGGATGTTGTATCCTAGAAAGATACCTTTCGAGATACTCTAGATTAGGTTTACGTCATTGTAGTAACTTGTAACACGTCTTGCCATGGAGTTTAACTACCAGAATTCGATTTAACATGTAACACGCATTTGCAACTGCCTCATTCCAGAATTGGATAGGTAGTTTCGAGTCTGCTAGCATAGTCCGTGCAGTTTCTATGAAGCTCCGATTCTTTCTTTCAGCAACGCCATTCATCTGAGGAGTGTAAGCAGAAGTGAACTGGTACACAATTCCTTTTTCCATGAAGTATGCCTCCATCCATTGGTTCTTGAACTCGGTTCCGTTATCTGAGCGTACTTGTCGTACCTTCAGCTTGTATAGGGACTCTAGTGTAGTTACTAATTCCTTGAATAACTCAAATGTTTTGGATTTGAATTTCAGAATCATGACCCAAGAGAATCTTGAGTAGTCATGAGTAACTATATAGTAGTACAAGTCGCTTGGAATGCTTCTTGTACTGACTGGACCAAATAGATCCATGTGAAGAAGTTCAAGAGGAAGTTCGATTGAATGAACTTTCTTTTCCTTATGAGACTTCTTCGTATGTTTGCCCTTCTTGCATGCAACACAGAAATCATGAAGTTGGAAGTTTTTGACATTAACTCCTCTCACAAGATCATTCTGGATCAAGTGATTCATCTTCCGTGGATTAATGTGTCCCATTCTCCTATGCCAGGAGATGGAATCCTTCTCAGTAGCTTTTGACAAGAAGCACTAAACTTCACGATCTGTTGTGGAGACCTTTGATAGATCCAAGACATAAAGGTCATTATATCTTGAGGCAGACATTAAGACTTGGTCCTCTGGGATCACATAGTCTTTTTTCAGGACATAGCATTCTTGTTGTCAAATACTACCTTAAAACCTTTATCATAAATTTAGGATACAATAAGCAGGTTATTCTGAAGTTGTTGAACATAGTTTACCTTGTCAAACTTCACTTTCTGATTTCTCACTTCCCCTTGAGCTATGATATACCCTCCTTTGTTTCCAACAAATGAAACATGGCCTCCTTTTATTTGTTTGGCGTTTGATAAGAGAGCCCTATTCCATGTCATGTGCCTAGATGCTCCGCTATCTATAATCCACGTGTTGGTTTCAGCACTATAGCGAACACCCTGCACATTCAATTGAAAATATTAGTTCAGGTTACGGACCCAAGCCTTTACTGGCTTGGGTGTCCTAGAGGCATCACACATCATAAATTCAACCCATTGACCTTTAGAGGGTGAGGGAAGCTCAGTTGTCTTCTTGTTCTCATTATCAGACATTGAGATTTATTTTTCTTTCCATAAGCCCGCCTTGTGTAAAACCTGTTTGTGATAGACAGACGACTTGCTAATGGGTTGAACTTTAGGTTCACTAGCCCTTCTAGGTGGAGTCACTAAGTTCCTCTTAGAAGAACTAGGTTTTGGGTCCTAAAGTTCAACTTTCCTCCTCGATGTTTGATTGTAAGAACAGTTAGACGCAATGTGTCCATACTCTCCACAGTTGTAGCATGATCTGCTTTTGACTTTTTGATTTAACTGTTTGTGTGGATAAGTGTGTGACACACGTGTGACATTAACCTTTTTGGGTTGACACTCTTCTTGTTTAGATGTTTTATCTTGTTTAACAAAGTTAATTATTTTAACATTTTTAACATCTTTTCCATTTTGTTTACCTGGACTTTGACATGAAACCCGTGATTGGTTAACATTACTGGTTTTTTTAGGTTCAGATTTGACTATGGTTGAACCAAGCTTTATATTAACCTTTTCAAACTCTTTTTCCAGATTAACACAAGGCATTTTACCTTTTGCCTTTGAAGTGGGCTCCTTTTGTTTAGTACCAGATTCATTTGATTTACATGTGGAATCTGGATCACTTACAAGAGGAGTGGACACCACATGATCCTTGATTGGATTGTTATTGATTGGTTTACTTTTTGCATTCATCAAGATCTCATGTGTTGGCGGAACCACTTTATAACCCAATCCCTCCCTGTTGTTACGCTCTCTCACCAAGTATTGAACAATATGAGATGAACTTGTCCAACTATGCAGTTTTTTGCTTTAATGAGTTAACTTCTACTTCTAAAACTGCATTTTGCTTTAATGATATACGTGTATACCGAATCAAATAGTGCGGAATCCTATTTGATTTGCGATCCAATCAGTGAGAACGCACGTAGAAACAATTATGGATTGAATCCAAACGTTAAGAATGATTGAGAATCGATCTAGTGCGATCTATGAACTTAGAACAGATTCTTAGAGGTCTCTGGACGGCTAGGGTATGATTTAGTACGTAGGTTTTCTAAGTGTTCTATTTTTCCATGATTTAAGTGGTATTTATAGGTTAGGGTTTCTCATTCGGGCGACTGAACCATGCTCGATTGAGTCATGCGGTTTGACCATTCGCATGACTGAGTGTTCAGTCATGCGACTGAGTCAATCTCATGTTACTGATCCAGTCTCCTGGTTCAGTCGCACGACTGGTTCATTAGCATGAAATTGTTCATGCGTATGGTCCATTAGCATGGGCCAATCGCATGAGAACTTCATATGATTAAGTTTGAATGTGTTTCACAATCATTATTTGACTTAGTTCTATTCAAAAAACCACAAACCTATATAATTAGTTCAATAAGCGTTATTACATACCAAGCAATGAAATATTTAACATTATAAGCACAATCACACATTGTATTTCATTAAGTATCCATTCAATTACATATGTGTAAGACAATAAAGACATTTTACATTAAGCTTAAAAACTAGGTACACATGTATCTACAAAGAATCCCAATGTAGATCAAATCATGAAAAGGATCAAAGTAAAAGAATCCCAATGTGGATTAGTGAAAATAAGATCTTATAACTTAAGTGACCTGGTAAATCAAGTTGTGAAACAGTTCTACCCTACATCACACGAGGATGGTTGATTATTCCATGCTTTTGTGTGTGAGGTACACGTTGAATAATCAAACAAACGAAAGCATGATAAATATCACATGCATTAAAATATAAACCAGGTATGAGTCTAAGAGGACAAACATACCTTCAATCAATAAGTTCATAACCATGTCCATTTTATTACAAAAGAATGCAGATGTGTAATGTAAGAGTGATATGATCCCAACAAAAAGTATACTTATCTTCATTCTTAAATAAAAAAAACCAATAATAATTCATATTCAAAAGTTTTATATCTTTAAAGTTTCTATCTAGGTATGGATATAAACTTTAGGAGGGGTAATTTAAAATTTTGATCAGTTTGTATAGATACTTACTTTCTTAAAACTTCAAAACAAATCAAAAAGAAAACTGTCTATGTTGGTGCAAAAGTTATGTTATTGTATCTCAGCTTATACAGATTTATCAAAGCATAAGAAGTCCAAAATCAATCAAACAATAGAAAACTTATATCATCTCTGATATACAAGTCAATCCAAGCAAGAATTGACAACCCCAACAACTTCATAAGACACAAGTCAATCAAAGACAGTTCTTCACAACAAGAAAGAAAAATAAAAAAATTAATAATTCTCTACGAGAAACATTAAGTTTTGACTAAGTTCAAAATTTAATGCAGGTAAGTGCACTAGTTAATGCGAGTGAAGGTAACCCATGCATATAACCAATGCGGTAAAGGTTTGTCATTTAAAACAAAGTGAAACTAATGCAGACAAGACAACTCTACCTCATTTGTGTCAAATAAGTATACATAAAAGTTTGGTGTTAAAAACCTATACAAACAAAAGTGTTCTATCATATTTGTTAATGCGTAACACCTTTGCATTGCCGCATTTCTTTTTCCTCTTCCATATTTCTTGAATGCGGTTGACATCAACACCATGTGTATCAAAATGAATAAACAAAGTGCTTAATCTCTTCTGTCAGCATGATGAAAGCCAATAAATGTGGACATCTTCATTGGTTGTCGCATTTGTTGAAGTAAATAGGGATAAAGGAATTTTACTCTACCGCATTTGTTATAGTGAAGAAATGCTGACTTACTTTGTCTAGTCGCATTTGTAAGAGTAACAAATGTTGATTACCTTTTTCAATTGCATCTGTTATAGTGAAAAAATGTTGTTAAGTTTTTACTTTTCCGCATTTGTAATAGTACACAAATGCGGATGAACAAAACTCATCTGCATTGGCTACAGTGAATTTAAAAATTGAACGCACTTGTCCTGAAACTTATTACTTTTTGTAGAAGACATTAATTGACTATTTAAAGCCATTTCAAAAGGTCATTTAATACTTTTCAAATTTGAGAGACTTTATAGTGCGACGAGCGAACTTCACTATTCTTCATCACTCATCATCTTCATCATCAAACCTGTGTTTTACTTTCATCTTACCTCATCTGTCCTCTGTTTTGATTCACTACAATTGTAGTATCAAACAAAAGGTGATAATCTTTGAAATTTATGACCTAAAATGTCAGACTTTTGAACCTTTAATGAACTTAGAATCCTAGGTCAAAAATGGTGATTAAAAATCAAACTTGGATTAAGAAATAATGATGATTTTCGACTGCAATGAACAAGTTAACTAAGAAGATAACAACAAACAAGTGATTTTTACCATGATTTTCATCACCTTGTTCATCGCATGAACATAGCACAACAAAAGATTGAAAACGAGAAAACATATCTTGATTCTAAGAGTTAAAATAGGTTAAAAAACAATAAAAATGATCACTTCAAGTATGAATAACAAAATAATAGTGATTATTCATAATAACATCAAGTATAGGTATAATTCCTATGGAACAGTACCTATAAACATTCAAGTTTGACCATAAAAAATCAAAATGAGAAATTTCACTTGATGCATGTTCTACAATCTTATTATTAATCTTTCTAATTCATATGCCTCTAATGCAGGATACATGGCAAATCTCACTTGGAGCAAGCTCCATAATGTTAGCGGTTATCTTGACCCTCATGTACCCGAGGCAGAAGGTCTTAGAGACATAATCAGATTATATCCACTATCAGAGTTGCTCATGCAATCACTATTAGACCAATCATTTATGAGAGATTCATAAGGTCTTTTTGGAGCATTGCTGAGATGACAGAGATAGCTGGTGTGTGGACTCTGTCTGGAAGAATCACTGATGATCATACTTTGAACATCACTGAACAAACTATGAGACAGTGTCTATAGTTTGGTGATGATGCCAACACTCCCTTAGAGCTTGAAGATGATGAGATTACTTCTTTATTGCCAACATTGGATATGAGGAAGGATATTAAGGCAAATAGATTGTAAAAGGATTAGTTGACTTACAATGGAGGTTCCTGATTTATCTTTACCAACATTGTCTGTTAAAGAGGAAGACTGGATAGAATGGCATTCTAGTGATCACCTTATCTGCTATATGTGCTTTATGCACTAACAAACCATTCAACATGTCTGCTAATGTGTTTAATGATCTGGTATCAAACATTCAAGAAGGAGAAAACATATGTTCCTGATGTATCCAATGTTCTTGCAATGCCTCACCAGTGAAGCTTTTCCTGATATTGTACCTGAATGACCTGTGCTGGATATTCCTCATTATAATGCCAAGTCTTACAAATACATCAAGAAGAGAGATCCTAGAAACTTTTACAGTGGAGCCTTCTTTCCATTGTTGCCCTGGATGCTATAGCAGATAAATCCAGAAGAACAAGCACAAGAGGCTCTAGTTGATGATCCTGATTAAGAAGAAGGACAACCTGCTCATGATCAACAAACTTTTGCTGACCAAGCTATTGAAAGGGATGGAGGACAGAGATTAGTGTCACCCCAAGTGGATGTAAGGGGTGATCTTCACACTGGACCTTCTGTTCATGATGCTGATACGGCCTCACTATTTGCCCACACCAATATCATCACCCCAAAGAACACCAATCCCATCACCACAAGCACAACCCATCATTTCTCCACATATATCTCCAATCCATCACTCACCCACATCACTTGTTCAAACATCCCCTGTTACTACTAAGCCTGTTGAGTTTGGTGATTCTGCCAGCTATTTAGAGGAATCCAAATCATCTGATAAAAAGGATCATCCAAGACAGATACTTGTTAGGCAAGTTGCTTCTGAGGCTGCTCCATCATAAAGTTATGTTGAATCATGAGTCAACAAGCCTCATGAAAAAGATGAGTTAATTTCAGAACTGATGCAAAAAGTAGCCAAGATGGAAACACTACTAAATAGAAGACCTGGTATCATTCAAGACAGACTTCTGGAATTGGATAAGATGGAGAAGGAGTTGAAAGATGTGAAAGAAAAGTATGAGAATGAGAAGAAAGAAAAACAAAAGGAGATTGAAAGTTTAAAGGCAGCTCTCCAACAGTTAAGGGATGAAATAAGTGATCATGTTGACACTTTACCCATCCAGATTATAGATATGGAAGAACAAGAAGGAATGATTGAAGAACAATCTGATATTATCAGAGACTTGCAAAAACAGATAGAAACTCAAAACAAGAGAGTATCTAAGTTAGAGCTGCTTGTTATGATAAAAAAGGAAGTAGAGATAGAGAAAGATGATAAAGAAGAGAAAATAGAAGAGAAAAAAAGGGAAAGTGATAAAGATTCCAGTACTAAAAGTTCATCAAGGGAAAGTGGTGATAACTCCCCTCCTACTAAAAAGATGAAATTCTCTAAGACTGAGAAAGGGGTAAAAACTAGTGAATCAAAACATGATTAATCTAGCATGGAGATGGTGATCTATACAAGCAAACCAGAAGAAGTTCACTCTGAAGAGGCTGAATTTAGTGATATGATTAAAGCCCTTGACTCTTTCATTATAGAAGAGATTATTATAGATGATGATTTTTGGGTGTTCATTGTTGATCAGGGGCAAAATGATGAACCAATAGTGGTCATTCCTCAATCTCCTATCCCAATTGAGAAGGAATTGAGTATGCAAATAATGTCTGCTGTATCATTGACAGATGAACAAAAAAAGCTCATTAGAAAATTATGTGAAGAGCAACAAAAGTGAGAAGAATCAGCAGTTGTTATTGATAAAACAGAAAACTCAGAGACTGAAAAGGTGCCTCAAGAAGCTAAAATGGCTGAAACCTCTTTTGGTTCAGGAATGCAAACCTATACTAGAAGGAGGAAATATTTAACTGAGAAGACAAAAAGGAAAAGACCAATGGCACAAGAAGAAGGAGAGATAGAGGGTGGCTATGTGGTTAATGAACCAATAGCTCATAAAAGTCTTGTGAAAGAGGAGGCATCAGTACAGGAGATGGTAAAGAAAGCCCAAACTTATTAACTGATGGTGAAAGCAATTTTTTTGATCAATCAGGGGTATGACCCTAATGAGGTATTCAGAATGACATGAGGGAATGAAGGCAGAAGAAGAAAAGTTAAACAAACTACTAGACCCTACTTATGAGATTGAGTATGAAAAGACTCTTTCTCCCAAAGCTGCAGTGTTCAAATCATTCTCAAAGGCAAAGCATACTTCCACTCCTCAACCATTGTATCCTGATCCCAACGGTATGACTGACAGAGAAATGAATGACTATCTGTCTTACCAAGGATTTACCAAATGAAAATTGGGTAACATGAAGACAAATTCCCTAAGGGCTGCTATTCTTAGGATGATTTGTAATGCCCGGTTATTTGCTTAAAGATAAGAAAGAAAGAAAAGAATAAAGTAAAGGAAAAGAAAAAAAGAAATAAAGCCCAAGTAGAGGGACCAAATGTGTCAAAAGGACAAAAAGTTTGAAAGTTGGTGAATAAAGGTGGCATGGCCGCCCATCACCCTCTCCTCACACATATCTTGGATATTTCTAGAGAGAGAAAGCAAAGAGGAGCAGAAAGCTCTCGGGTATTTTGAAGAACAAGTGCAGGGAGTCGAATTCAAGGTAAGAATTCGTGAGTTTATGATGTTCTTAACTGGTTTTATCCTCGGTTATATGATTATGTATGTTTGTATGTGTTCGGGTGTGTGTTTTGGTGGGTTTCTAGACGGTTGAACTCTGTTGCAAACGGGTTTTTGAAGGAGTCAAAACCAGAGGCTGCAAAGGTGAGTTTTAGGACCCCGTTTTTACTTGTTTTAAACTGCTTTGAGGCTGGAATGCATGTATGAACGTTTTTATAAAAAATGGGTTTTATACCCGTATGTTTTAGTGTGTGTATGTTGCAGGTGGGGTTTGATTTTTGGGTTGTGTATGTGTTTGATGATGTATGATTGTGTTCCTAAGGCTTAGGCTGTAGGTTTAAGCTTAAAACATGATAGGTGATGATTAGGGACCGAATTATGATGTTTAAGTATAATAAAGTCTGCCCGTGCGCTCAAACAGTAGCTCATACGCCCAAACAGTAGCTCATGCACCCAACTGAAAATAACAGCCTAAGTGTCCCATGCGCCCAAAACCTCATGCGCCTGAATAGTACACATGCGCTTGAATAGTACTCATACGTCTAGAAATAGGCTAAAATTGACTAAGTGTTCATACGCCCAAATAGCTCATGCGCCCGCATAGTGCTCATGCGCCTAGAATTGCCTAGAAATGACTAAGTGTTGCCTATACGCCCCAATAGTGCTAATGCGCCTGAAGGTTCCTCATGCGCCTAAGTGTTCCCCATGCGCTTGCATAGTGCTCATGTGCCTGCATAGTGCCCGTGAGCCTAAAGACTTAGAAATATTTTCTGATTTTGGGGAAAAATTGAAATGTAGGCTTTGACTTGGGAGATTCCTGGGTGCTATGTAAGTTGACTTTTTGA
Source organism: Flaveria trinervia (assembly GCA_025506515.1). NCBI lineage: Eukaryota > Viridiplantae > Streptophyta > Magnoliopsida > Asterales > Asteraceae > Flaveria > Flaveria trinervia. The sequence continues at coordinate 19,998,226 of CM046443.1, forward strand.
GGTCATAGATGATGTGATGGGTGATGTATGATGTGATTTGAATGTGATGTATGATTGATGCTTATGCATGATGATGTTTGATGATTATGTATGATTGCATGTTATGTTCAGTTATGTTCCTTATTACGTATGATAATGTGACTTTACGTGGTGTGATATTGATAATGTACGTAAAGTATTATCTTAACAAAGTGAAAGATTTAAGATAATGAAAGTGGAACATAATGAACGAATAAAAAGTCTTTCAAGAAAATGACAGGAGGTTCACAACTCATTGGGAGTTGTTAGCTCGATTGTGTGTGTCTATAGCGTGCAATTTTGGCTAACTCATAAGGGTTCATACACACAGTAAGAGTTAAGTCTTGGTGTCTGCTCCAATACATGCGATTTCCTAATTACTATGTTTTATACAGCGTGCGATCTTGGCGGACCCATAAGAGTTCACAAACACAAAGGGAGTTTGTCCCAGTGACCACTCCATATGTGCGATATCGGGTCCATGTCGCTTAACCCTAGATGAAATTGCTTGTGCTCTAGAGGGGGCTTAAGTACATGACAGGACCTAGTGTAACATCTCATATTTTTGTTAACTATGTAGTTAGTGTCGTTTATTATGTACCGGTCATTGTTGACAATTATGAAATTTATAGTGTGGTCATGCCTATTTTTCTTGGTTGTATTTAATTTTTTTTAATAACTAATGATAATAATAGCAATACTATTATAATAATAATAATAATAATTTGTAAAATTTATTAAACTTAAAAAGATTAAAAGAAGTCTAGGGGGCTTATGTCAATTTGAAAACTTAAAAAAAATGAAGTTTAAACATAAAATGATAACTACTCTAAATTTAAAGGGGCCAATGTGTAATTTGAAATCCCAAATTTCCTTTTCCTCTCTTCGCAAATCCGGTGGCTTTCCGGCCACCGTCGACCGACCTTCGGCGATGCCTAAAACAACCTAAATCAACCGTTTTGTTGATCCGAATCCATGCGAACCGTTCCGAACTCGTTCATGTGCTTATTATGACCTTTAATGCATGTATTTGGTGTGATTAAAGCATCGGTTACAACTCGAATCGCCGTGTAACCGGCGACCTTAATCATATGATCGTTCGGGTATTAACAAGCTACAACAATCAAATTAATCGCACATACATGATCGCTTAACTGTAACTAAACTCCTACACAATCCAATTTCATTCGAAACACAACCAAACAGCTCGAACAAGTTCCATCTTCATTGTGACCTGCAACCGAGCCGAACCCCACCTTCTACACATTTAGAACCGCAATTGATTTAGGGCTTTCAATCACCGTCTCTTTTGGAAGCTCCGTGTGCAATTAATTGTGTTATTATCACCAATTACAATCGGACACAGTCGCGATATAGCCGTGGTTATTTGTTCTTCACTTGTTCATATCAAATTTATCTACAAAACAGGTAATTAAACATATATGCATACTCGATTTTAGTCGAGGAATGAAAGCCCTAACCATAATCTGATTTACAACATCGATTGGTAGTTCAATTTTGAATCAATTGAAACTAGTGTTCATGGAGAATTGGGGTTTGTTTAACTTTTTGTATTTAGGAATTTGAAACAGATATACATCGTGGCCAAGGCCTTTTGTTAAATGGTTCCATACTTACCTTCCATCTTAGAGGTCCCGGGTTCAAACCCAGCGACCTCCAATGTTTTTTTAGGTTATTTTGCCATTTTAAAATTATATAAAATTTTCCAAAAATCATAAAAAATCAATTTATAAACTTTGTTTATCTCAAATCATTTAATTATTTTTCTGTAGTTATTCATAAAAATATATCCTTATATTTTTATATATATTTTTTTATATTCTAAGGCTAAAGATATAATTAGTGTATTTGTGTAAAAAAAACTAATCTTTAAATACTAGTTTAATCTACACAAACTATTATTCCAAACGTTGTCTCTAAAATTATTGTTTAAGTCATGTTCATTTTAATTAGTTACAACATTTTATTTAAACTTTATGAATATTACAAAATTATTATAAATGTTAGCCTCATTTCTTATCTTCATATAAAATATAAATAAAATCGTTCCCACAAAAATATAATTGAATTTTTTTATTTGATAAATATAATCAACAAAACCCCAAACATCAAGTTGAACCCTAGTCCACGTTAATTCGTTAAACTTATTGTAAAACTTTAACCTTGTGATTATATATATTTAGATGCCTTGTGACGATACATATTGGAACGACATTTATTATTGATCTTATTAATCTTCATCATATACTTATTTGACATGTGAGTTTTCCTTGCCCCTTTTATATTTTCATACTAATTTGGGGTGAAACATGATACTTATTCCCATACACTTGTAAACGTTTAAACTTGTAAGCACTTGCAATTCATATTTTTGTCATGGTTATTTGTGTGTTGTAAGTGTTTATATGAGATACATATTTTTGTTTGCAATCATTAACTATTGCTAGCCTGGCGACGTCTTAGATCTTTGGGCTTGACAAGCCTATTTGGTGCTAAAGCCGAGGTATTGTCGGCTCCTGATGGCGTATGCTTGTTCATCATGGGAACCAAATACACTTAGCCAATCATATATACTTGTAATCAAGTTGAGGTTTGGTTGTAACGATATATGTTCTATAACCTTACTAACTTATGACCTATGACATGAATTGCTACTTGTACCCTTATCATATTATGTATGAAAACCTTGGAAACTCACCAACTATTTTTAGTTGACCTTTTATTTTTATCATGTTTCAGGTAATCCTTAAGTTTAAAGTGAACTTTTGAAGCTTGCAATAATCTAGGACTTGGACCTAGTTAATGAAATATAAAGATTATATTTTGTTATGCTATGTTTGAACTTATTTCATGTTTGAGACTTATGTTTATAATTTCTTTTGAAACTTATAATTTTAATATTTACATTTAATTATAGCATTATGTGGCTGTGAAAAATCTTAACCCTCACATCTCAACGATTCCGCCGTCAAGGTTGGGGTGTGACACCTAGATAGGAGTTGAAATCAGGTTGTTTACTGGATATGAGCTGAAAGAAGGAGCTAAAATCCTATACACAAGGCATTTCAAAGAGATAAAGAATAAAATAGGAGAAGAAAATATGCATTTCTTTCTGAAATGTATAAAGATTCTAAAGATGGCATTTGATAGAATCAATGTCAAGAGGGAGTAGAGGAAGAAGAAGAAGACTACTCTATAATTTGGGAATATTATGAAGTTAGAGATGGATGTACATGGAGCTCTGTTGATTCATAGAGATGGGTTGTCCATAGTGTTAATACGGGAACCCATTTCTCTAAAGAATCTGCCTATAGAAGCCATCTACATAATGAGCCAAATGAAGATCCATGTGTTAAACAAAGAAAAGATGTCCGATGCCAATGACTTTGTCAACATGATAAAAGTCATTCTGGATCCATCTCAGGCATAACCTCTTATTCCTCCACAAGACTCAGCAGAATCTTCCCAAACTCAACCACCATCAAACCCTTGAAGAACATAGGTTGTATAATCTATAAGGGGACTATTGTTGGACCCTGAAAGGATCATACATATCAATTTAAGTGGTGGGTCGATGGTTGTTATACTGGAAATCCCACAAGTCCAAGAACAAATACGGATAAAGAATCTACATCAACAACAGAAGGCAAGTGTCGACTAACCGCATTTGTATCTGCGGATGAACATAGAACAAATGTTGACAAGTGTTTGTTCTTCCGCATTAACAAATGCAGATAGCCGAAACAAATGCTGACAAGTATTTGTACATACTGGGGGTTGAGTAAGAGTGATATTCTTACTAAGAATCGAATATGATAATCAAGTCAATGAATAAGTTGCGGAAACAAACAATCAAAGAACATTCAAGGCAAGAAAATTACTCATAAATGATGTTTGTATTGATATATGAAAGTTGATAAATTACTGAGAATAATTACAACAAAAATTCTCTATCTATCAGCCGTCACCTCAGTATGAGGTCAACTATTCTATTTATAGGCAGACAAGATGCCTTTACAAAATGACTAAACTATCCCTAACCTATTACATCATCCGCATCTCTGTTTGTTCATCCGCATTGACAAATGTGGATGAGATAATCTTGATCAGCATCTTCACTTGATCATCCGCATTAGTAAGTTGGTCATCCACATTGGTTGATGCGGATGAACAAATACTTATGTGCATTTGGTCGGTCATCCGCTTTTGTCAATGCGGATGAGCAAAGTCTTGTCCGCATCTTCTTTTGTTCTTCCGCATTAGTCAATGCGGAAGAGTAACTTGTTCTTTAGCATTAGTATTTTGTCTTCCACATTAGTCAATGCGGAAGAGTAAATACTTGTCCGCATCAGAGTTATGTCTTCCGCATTAACTAATACGGAAGATAACACTTGTTAATTTCCTTGCAGATCTTCATCCGCATTTCTTTTTGGACTTGTGGGATTCCAACTGAATAATCATCAATTCACCTATTAAGTTGGTATGTATGATCCTTTCAAGGTGTAACAATACTCCCTCTAAGGATTATACAGCCTAGTTTTCCTCAATGTTTGGGAGGTGATTGATGTTGTGATGATTCAGTTGGGTCTTTTGATGATACAAAAGGTGCATCTTGTCTTGGATCCAGAATTGCTTTGATCATGTTGATAAAGTCTTGAGCCTCTAACATTTTATCTTTGCTCAGTACATGAATCTTCATTCTGCTCATATTATGGATTGCTTCAAGTGGTATCTTCTTCAAAGAGATAGGTTCCCAAAGAGAAACTGTTGAAAGTCCATCTCTGTGAATTAATAGGAAACCATCTACATCAACTTCAAGCTTAACAATGTTGCCCAATTGGAGAGGTGTCTTCTTCTTCTTCTTCTTTCTTTTCTCTCATTTTTGCATTGATCTGATCATAGGCCATCTTTAGTACTTTGATACATTTCAGAATGAAATGTAGATCTTCTTCATCCAATTTGTTTGATATCTCTCTGAAGTGTCTTGTATAGATGTATTGAATGTATGATTGGTCCAACAATCTCACTTTGTAACCATTGAGTAATCTAATCTTAGCACCCTCTTTTCCTCCCCATTTCCCCTCAATCACTAACTCATATGTCTTCTCATCATAAACACATTTGAAATTGGAATTGAGGAATATGTACCAGCTACCATTTTTCTTTTCATGGCTTCAGTACGTTTGACTTTGAGTTCAGGGAATACAACTTCTTTTGCTGGTTTTGTTTGTTTCTTTTCCATTGGATTCTTGAATGTTTTGTCTTTCATCATGCATGTAGCTTTCAAAGTGTTGAAGTTGTTTGTTCTTTTGAACATTTTTAGTATTCCTTCAAATTCATAGCCTCTGTACATGGCATTGTGGTTGATCAGCTTTAGGTTGGCCAGTTCTTTCAAGTCATGAATCTCAAGTGCATTTACCAAAGCAGAGTACTCAGTAAAGAATTGCACTAAGCCAGAGATCCTTTTGACCATAAACATGTTCCATGCACTATCATACTTCCAGGCAATAATTTTTTGATCTGTTTTGCCTTTTGGAGTAGATATTCCTCTGATCATCTTATCAGTGGTCAATCCTTCTTGAAGCTTCAGTTGAGAGGGTTCATCAAACCACTCTGGATATTTATGAATGATATGTGCAAGATAATCTTGATCTTTATAAGTAAGACTCATGTCATGTGCAGACATTCTTCCTCTTGGCTTCTTGTTAAGCACCTCTTCATCCAACTGCTTTAATTTTTCTTTCTTCTCATTTATCATCATGAGAGTAACAGCTCTTAAAGAATTTGTCTTCATGTTATCCAACTTTCTTTTGGTGTAGCCTTGATTTGTGAGGTAATCCTTCATTTCTTTATAGTCATACTATAAGGATCAGGAAATAGTGGCTTATGAATTGGAGATGACCTTTTCATTGATGATAGCTTGGATGGAGGATTCTGTCTTGGCAATGGTCTATCATACCCAGATGATTTCTTCACAGAAGAACCTTATGCACAGTAGTATCTTTGAAGGATGCCTTTTCATACTCAGTTTCAATTATAGGATCAAGTAGCCTTTTTACTTTCTCTTCCTCTTCCTTCATGCCTTCATAAGTCATTCCAAACACTTCATCAGGATCATAACCTTGATTGATCAGAAACATGGCTTTAATCATCAAGTCATCAGTTTGTGCTTTGGATACCATGTCTTCCACTGCCTGTTCTGCTTTGATGGGACTATCCATAAGAACATCCTCTTCAGCTTCATATCACCAGCAATCTCACCTTCTTCCATATCAATTGCACCAGCCAATTTATTCAATTGAGCTTCTGCTTTCTCATGTTCTTCCAAAAATTCAGCAATTGCTGCTAGACTTCTGGGGTCATCTTTTTGTTTCTTGGCTGGTTCTTCTTCAACTATTGGTTTCTTACCTTTAGCTTTTTCAGCTAAGTATTTCCTTTTTCGTGAGTAAGTTTGAAGTAGAGGGCTTGAAGCTTCACCCTTTTCTATTACTTCAGGCATTCTCTTGGGTGTTGTTTGTACTTGTTCATCCACATTCATTTCTTGTTTTTCTTTTTCTGATTCTTTTTCTTTCTCTCTTTCTTGTTCAACCCTTTCTCTTATTCTTTCGTTTTGCTCTTCAGTTAGAGACACTGCAGGAACAATCTGCATGTTTAGCTCTTTCTCCAAAGGTTCTAGAGATTTTGAAATGAGCATAATTGTATCAGAATCAGCTTTTAGGTTGTTTACAAAGTCCCAGAAATCACTATCAACACTGAATTCTTCAAAAGTAAAGTTTTCTAGTGTGCTAAAAAGTTCTTCAAACTTAGCTTTTTCAGTGTGATCAGTAGAGGTTTCTCCAAAATAAAGCACCATTTCTAAACTATGTTCCTCATGCTCTGTCTGACTTGTATTATCCTCTTGTTCTTCATTTTCATCAAACGACTGGTTGTCATCAACATCAACCTTTTCTTGTTCTTCTTTCTCATCATCATCATCCACTTTATTTCTTTGGATCTTAATCATCATTTCAAGCTCAGATATCCTTTTATTCTTGCTATCAATTTTTTTTTCAAGTTTGGAGATGATATTAGCTTGTTCTTCTATGATATTTTCTTGTTCCTCCATTGCTATTGTTTGAATTTCAAGAGTGTCTATATGTCCACTGACTTCTTCTCTTGAGTGCTTAGGGCAGCCTTTACAACTTTAATTTCCTTATCTTTCTCAGTCAATTCAACCTTATGTTTATCTTTAAGATCTTTCATCTCCTGTTCCTTCTCATCTAGTTCCAGAATTCTATCATCTATGATTCTTGCCCTTCTGTTTAGAATTCTCTCCATTCTTTCAATCTTTTGCATCAATTCAGTGATCAATTCATCCTTCTCATCTGGTCTATTAACATTTGAATCAGCAAAACTTTCTGAGGGAGCAGGCTCAAAAGTTGCTATTTTTGCAGGCATGTGAGTGTGATGATCCTCCTCATCAGAAGATTATTTGGAAGCTTTAGAAGCACTGGCTGATCCTCTTACATCAACTGGGTAATCTTGTGATGGCACAGGTTGAAAAAGGGATATAGGTGATTGTTATGGTGGTGATATTAGAGAGTGATGATGAGGTGATATAGGTGTAGGTTGAGTGGTTGTTGGTGGTGTTGGTTGTGGTAATGTTTGTGGAGATGGTTGTGGTGAAGGTTGTGGTACTGGTTGTGCTGATGGTATTGGTGATGGTTGTGATGTTGGTTTTGGAGTTGAAAGTGGTGGTGATTGTGGTGATGGTATTGGTGGTATTGGTGATGGTATTGGTGATGGTTAAGCAGCAGGTTATGGTGATTGTTGTGGAGATGGTTGTGCTTCTTGATTTATCTGTTGCAACATCCAAGGCAGAAGAGGAGTGTGAGCCCCACTATAAAAGTTTCTAGGATCTCTCTTTTTTATATACTTGTATGATCTTGCATCATAATGTGGAATGTCAAGCACTGGTCCTTCAGTTGCAATGTTAGGAAATGATTCATTTATTAGACATTGAATGAATCTGGGATACATCAAACTTGTATCTTAATCCTTCTCTAATGTTTGAAACCAGGCCATTGAATACATATGCAGACATATTGAATGGCCTGTTGGTACATAGAGCACAAATAGCTGATGATGTGAGGGCTGGAATGTCATTCCATACTGTCTTTCTCTTTGACAAACAGTGCTGGAACATATGAATAATGAATCTCCATGGTAAATCAACTAATCCCTTAACAATCTGCTTGGCTTCATAACCTCCTTCATAACCAATTTCAGCAAAAAATGTGGTTATGTCTTCATCACTCGGTTCCAAAGGAGTATTTGCATCATGACCAAACCTTAGACATCTTCTAACCGACTCTTCACTGATGATCAGTGTGTGTTCACTGTTATATCTCCCGGTAAGTGTTCTAATGGCATCAGCTTTAACAACCTCAGCTGTGTTCCAGAAAGACCTTATGAGATTCTCATAGATAGTTGGTCTGACTGTGATGGCATATGCTATCCTTGTGGTATTGATGAATCTGATGATGTCTCTCAGTCCTTCTGCTTCTGGGACATCAGGGTTTAAATAACCGCTGACGTTATGGAGCTTGCTCCATGTAAGATTCGCCATGTAATCTACACAAGAGACATGTGTGTTAGTTATCAGTTTTGACTTTAAATTAACAAGGAAGACTACTTGTTAATTCTGTTGATTTTCTATAATGGCAAATGGTGAATTTGCCATTTAACAATCACAGTTTCAATGTTTGAACCATTCAATAGATGATGTGACTTTGATTTGTTACACATTTTTCTTTTTCATTTTGCTCTGTTTTTCGCAGTAAACATGATTATCAAGGTTTTCAATATCAGGTGAATTCCTATCAATTTGTATGTTTATTGAAGTCGAAAATACGCATTACATCACGTTAATAAGTTTGATTTTGGTGTTCTTCATTATTATCTAGTTCATTGTTTGATTTAGGTTAACAGTCCGAAACTCGGGTCTTGGTTTCAAAATTTTATTGAATTTATACCTTATCATCGAAATAACTGTAGTTCTAAATCGATGACAAGAATGTTTTGAGAAGAATCATAACAAAATCTTTCAATGTTTATGATCATGATGATGATTGAAGATGGTGTACTGTATGTTTGCGCTCGTCTCACTATAAAGTCTCTCAAATTTGAAAAGTATTAAATGACCCGTTTGAATTCATTTCAATAGTCAAATAATACAATTTGAAAAATTTTACAAGTTTAAAAGCCGATACAGTCATCACTGTAGCAAATGTTGAAGGTTAATTTGTTTGACTTTTGGTCATCCGCATTTGTTGACTGTAGCAAATACGGAAGACAAATTTTTGACTCACAGTTCGCATTTGGCTACTTTTGGTCATCCGCATTTGTTGACTGTAGCAAATGCAGAAGGTTAATTTTTGACTGACTGTCCGCATTCCACTATTGTTGCAAATACGGAATTTTATCTTGAAACCTTTGGCTGTCCGCATTTGTGTTGTAAATGCGGTAGAGTTGCTTGTTTTATCCTATCTGTATGTGTACACTGTAGCAAATGCGATAGAACAAAGTCAATCAGCATTTGTACAACTATATCAAATGCGGTTGACAAGTCAAACATTGCACTGTAGCAAATGCGATAGAGACCTATTCATCCGCATTTGTTAACTGTATCAAATACGGTAGAGTAAAATCCTTGTCCGCATTAGTTGCACTTGAAAATAAATATTGTTACCCGCATTAGTTACATGCATGGGTTACCTTCAACCGCATTAACTAATGCACTTACCTGCATTAGCTTTTGAACTTAATCAAAAGTTATTGTGATTGAATTGATTATTCATCTTATGAAGAGGTGTCCTTGATTGATTTTTCTTATGAAGTTGGCTGTTGAAGTTGTCAATTCTTGCTTGGATTGACTTGTATGTCACAATGAATACAAGTTTCCCAATTTTGACAGATCTTGGACTTATCATGCTTCTAAGAATCTGCATAAGCTGAGATGTAATGGTATGACTTTTTGCAACAACACCAACTAAAATTCTTTTTGTTTTGTTTTTCAAAATTAAGTTAATACACAAAAATTTGGACTTACTCAAAAATTTTAAATTACTCCCCCTAAAGTTTATATTCACATTTGGAGAGAAACTTTAAAAATTTAAAACTTTTTGAATATTATTTTGGTTAATATTAATTATAAAGAGAAAAATCTCTTTGTTGGGATCATATCAGTCTTACAATATACTTGTGCATCCTTTATGATTAAATGGACATGATTATGAACTTGAAGATTGAAGGTATGTTTGTCCTTTTAAACCCATACCTGGTTGATATTTTGATGCAAATGACTTTTATCATGTTTTTATTGATTTATTATTCAATGTGTACCTCACACACATAAGCATGGAATGATCAACCCTCCTTATACAATGCATGGTAGAACTTTTTCACAACTTTTCTTACCAGGTTACTTAAGTCATGAAATCTCATTTTCACTGATCCTCATTGGGATTCTTTTAATTTGATCCTTTTTCATGTTGATCTACATTGGGATTCTTTTCACTTCACTTTGGAAGGTGATCCATGATAGGATTCTTTTGTTTATTCACTTGGAATGTATTATTTTGTTGATTCATCCAATTTTGGATGTGTTCCACATTGGGAATCTTTTGGATCATGACATCTGCACTATGTGCAAGTTTCATCAGGTCTTTGCTCAGCAAAACAAAGATGAAACATGATGTGGTAAAAGAGATTCATAAAGTATCATTACCTGGTGTGTTTAGGTTACTACACACACATGCATTCAGATAAGCCAATACATACCTGTACTTTATGATGAGTGTTTCACAATTGAATATGTCTTTAATTCATCACTGCATGTATCTTTTCTTCCAAGTTGAGCCTACTAACATATCTGGTAAGTCATTTCAGTCTTTTACATTTTGAAATTAAGCACAGTGAATGATATAACGACTGTAATTATATCATTTCCTAGAGAATTCTTTTCTTCATCAAACTTGATTTCTTTTTGTGGTTTTTCTAATGCTTTAAATTGTTTTTGATGTTTTTCATAGTTTTCACTCAAGGTTAATCATGCCAATTGACTAAACCAGAAATTCAAACCTACTAGGTTCAAATGCCTTGGTAAACAAATCAGCTAATTGATTTTCAGTTGGTACTTGAATCAATTTGATTAAACCCTTTTCAGCACAGTCTCTCAAAAAATGATATCTAATCTCAATATGTTTTGTTTTTGAGTGCTGAACTGGATTATTAGTTATGAAGACAGTAGTTGTGTTGTCAATAGAAATTGGTGTGTGCAAGAAGTTAAAACCATAATCAAGCATCTGGTTTTGAATCCAGAGAACTTAAGAGCAACATGCTGATGCAGCAATATACTCTGCTTCTGCTGTGGACACAGACACATTTGCTTGCTTCTTGCATTGCCAGGATACTAGTTTGGGACCAAGAAATTGACAACCGCCAGAAGTGGATTTTCTGTTGAAGTTGCATCCTCCATAATCACTATCTGTGTAGGCATAGAGATTAAATTCTCCTTCCTTTGGATACCATAACCCAAGAGTTGCTTGTTTATCGAGCCAAATATAATGTCATCCACGTAGATCTGGACTAACAGCATGTCTTTTCCTCTTATTCTTCTGAAGAGAGCCTGACCAATCTTTCCTCTTTCATACCCATGTTCAAGAAGAAAGAATGATAGAGTCTCATACCATTTTCTTGGTGCTTGATGAAGACCATACAAAGCTTTGTCAAGCTTGTAAACTCTGTGAGGGAAATCTGGATCTTCAAAGCCAGGTGGTTGACTCAAATAGACTTCTTCAGCAATCTTTCCATACAGAAAGGCACACTTTACATCCATTTGATAAACAGTAAATTTCATGGAAGCAGAATATGCAAGAAAGATTCTGATTGCTTCTAATCTGGCAATAGGAGCACACACTTCGTCGTAATCGATTCCTTCTTCCTGAGTGTATCCTTGAGCCACTAGTCTTGATTTATTTCTAATGACTATCCCTCTATTACCAGTCTTGTTCTTGTACAGCCATCTGGTACCGATAGGGTATTGTCATTCGGGAAGATCTACCAGCTGCCATACTTCTTGCTTCTTGAATTGGAGCAATTCTTCCTGCATTGTTTCAATCCAACTATTGTCATGAAGTGCCTCTTTGATGTTTTTGGGTACTGTTTGACATAGAAAGCATGAGAACAAACAAATGTTTGCAATACTGGACTTGCTTCTTGTCACCCTCTCATTAAGATCACCAATAATGGTTTCAACCGGATGATTCTTGTGTATTCTTGTGGTTGAGATGGAGTCACCAGCAATAGTTACATCAAGATTGGAGACATTCAGTTCATTATGGTCAGAGGCACATTCATCTTGTATTGTTGTTGAATTATGAAGATTGTCAATTTTTGTTTCAATAACTGCCACATCTTTAGTAGCACTGAGGTTGTTTGCATCATTTGATGTACCTTCTGTTTCTACTGAATGAGAAGCCTGTTTTTGATTTTTTATCTCATTTGACAAGTCATTTGAGTGAGATGGTACCAGGTTGGGACCTTCTTCAGAAGAAACACTAAGGTTTTGAGATAGTTGTCTGATGGGATCAGCTTGAAGAGGAACATTTTCATTCATATGTTCATCGGATGTAGGTGGAATCAATGGATAATTATCTCTTCTTTCTACAGTTGATGAAGTATCACCTGAATGTATATTTCCTGCATCAGAAAAGTGAAATTGGTCAAATGATTTTGGAAAAGTGTCAATATCAAACAACCAATCAGGACCATTTGTAGATTTAGGAAACGAATGTTCTTTGAATTGAACATTTGTAGATTCATCAATAATGTTCAGTCTAGGATTGAACACTCTATAAGACTTTGAGATAGAAGAATAACCTACAAAGAATCCTTCATCAGACTTGGATGAAAATTTTCCCAAATGATCATGGGTGTTTAATATTGAGACTAGACAACCAAATGATTTAAGGAATCCAATAAATGATTTCCTATGAAAGATCAGTTCATAAGGTGTCATGTTACTTTCTTTAACAATCAGAGTTCGATTTTGCACAAAGCACGATGTGTTAACTGCTTCTGCCCAGAAGGTGATTGGCAGTTTAGCATCGACTAGCATCATTCTTCCTACTTCAATCAGTGTTCTATTTCGCCTTTCAGCTACCCCATTTTGTTGAGGAGTTCTAGCTGTACTGAATTGATAAGAAATGCCTTTGGTTGCACAAAAGGAACTCATATTTTCATTTTTGAACTCTGTACTATTATCACTTCTTATTATTTTGACCTTAAGATCAAGTTGATTTTCAATTTTAGTGATAAATTCTTGAATGATTTGGGATGCTTCGTTTGTATGAAGTAGGAAGAACACCCATGTGAATCGAGAAAAGTCATCAATGATCACTAAACAATAATGTTTCTTTCCCATACTCATTACATGAGTTGGTCCAAAAAGATCCATGTGAAGTAACTTCAATGGAGTATTGTTAGCGTTCACCAGCTTGGTTTTGTGAGACGATTTGTGTTGTTTTCCTTTGAGGCATGCTGAACATTCATCAATAAAATTGAATTCTTTTTGAGGAAGACCAATGACATGGTTTCCTTTGACTAACTTGTTCATATTTTTAAAGTTAGTGTGCCCCAAACGTCTATGCCAAAGCTGTGACTCATCAAATGACGCTTTAGACAAAAGACATGTTTCTTCCTTAGGTGATGCAGAACACAGGTTTAAGACATATGTATTATTCTTCCTCGAAGTCTTTAAGACAACCCATTCTTCAGGGATCTGAAATCCAGGTTTCAGAATGTAGCAGTGAGTGTCTGTAAAGTGAGTGGAATACTTTTTGTCGTAGATCCGAGACACGCTTAGCAGATTGAAATTCAGTTATTCATAGTAATTCACTCTGTCAAAGCTCAGCATTCCGTTTGTCATAGATCCTTCTCTTGTAATTCTACCACCTTCTGAATCTCCACCGAATGCCACAGTAGTTCCTTGTATGTATTTGAAATCATGAAGGAGGGAACGATCTCCACTCATGTGTCGGGAGCATCCACTGTCTACGTACCATAGGCTATTAGACCTGTGTGGATGAACCTACAAGCAAAAGAGCTAATTAGAATAAGGAACCCAAGCCATGATGGTCTTGGGTTTCCCGTTCCTATTCATGATAGTCACCTCCTGGTATTTTCCTTTGAATTGTGATTTGGATGGATATGTTCTGGGAGATTTTTGATGATGAATTGGTCGAGTCATCTCATCAACATCTACTGAGGATTTAGATGAATAATGAAATCGTTGGTCTCTATTTCTTTGTAAAAATCTAGCCCGAGTTTCATTATCAAAAGTTGGTTTTTGCTTAGGAAGGTCAAGTTTATGTTTCATTATGAGATGACTTCTTTGACCCTTTCTTAAATCCTTCAAGTTATTTCTGTCATTTGTTGATCTAGGTGTCCTAGATTGAGTATTATGAAGATGAGGTCTGACAGAGTGCATCACAGTAGATGTTTTTAAGATGGGCTTGTGTTGTGGAATTCTCAAGCCCTTCTGATTAAAGTAACAATCAGATGTATTGTGATTGTTCATATCACAGATTGAACAATACTTGTTGAAATAGCAATTTTTGGTGGAGTGATTATTCATATCACAGATAGAACAATATTGATTGAAGAAGCATTTATCTGTCTTGTGATTGAACATGTCACAAATATCATAATACATTTGTTTGTTTCTGGAATCAGATTTTTCCTTGTGTGACTCAACAGATACTTTCTTTTGATGAGTCACTTTCTTTTCTTTAGGTGATGAATCAGAATCAGCCCTTTTAGTAGGTTGCTTCACAACACTACTTTTGTTCGGTTGTCTAGGTTGTTTCTGTTTCTTCAACCTATTTCTTACTTCTTTCTCAAACTGATCAATATGTTTCTTGTTATAGATATCAAACCCAACTCCCTGCCTTAACCTTGATGACTAAGGGTCTGATGAAGTTTTATGTGTTGAACTCAGTTTTACAGTTTGTTTCTTTTTCAGTGAACCCTTTTCTGATTTGCTTGAATTTTGTGGAGATATAATCTCATTATCAAAACTACTCTCAGTAGTGGGTTTCACTGTCTTGACATATTTCTTTTTGCCTTGTAAAACAGATGGTATGAATTTTATAAAAGGTACAATTGCTTTTACAGGGCTTGATGGTTTCATGACACTCATTGTCTTGTCTGAACACTCTTTGATTTTGATTGGGTGACCTAACTTGATTTTATCCTCATTAGTTTCAAAATAAACATCAGGTTTGTTTTGAGGATTAGTCACTTGTTTCACTACTGATTTAGGTTCCATAGTTTTAGGTTCAGTTGATTCAAAGAGTGAGACAGAATCAGGCATGACAGTGTAATTGTCATTGTATGGTGGAGGACATGAATTATACCCAATCCCTGACATGTCCTTTGGATCTTTTTATGAATCCAGCATCTCTTGTAGCTTGACTGAAGACATTTGAAACTTTTCAAGTTTCATAGATTGTTGAGCTTTAGCTTGAGCTAACTTTTCAGTAAGTAGCTCATTTTCAGCTGCAAGATTGTATTTCTCACCATGCAATTTTTCTATGTCAGAAATGAGAGATTTGATTTTGATTTCAAAACTTTTTAGTTCTCTCTTCATTATTTCTGACTTTACTTTTTCTTCTTTAATTTTATCTGACAGTTTATGGTTGTGTTCTCTATACTCTTGTAGTTCATTTATGCATTTTTCACTACAAAGGTTAGTTTTTACCTTAGTAGGCATTAAAGATGGTCCATCATTGATGTGAGCCATAAGAGCATGATTCTGGAATTAAGGCTTGACTTCCTCAGCATACACACTCCAGTCACGTATCCCATCTTGTTTAATCACAAGGGCACTGGCAGAAGGCTGACTGCTTGCATGGGCTTGATTTGTCAGCTGTGGTTGATTCTGGTATGTTTGTTGATGATAGGAATGATGATACTGTTGTTGTTGATTGTTGGAGTGATAGTTTGAATTGGGTTGTGATGATGATGATTGGCCTGGAGAGTTCCTTGGATAGTTGTTTCTTTTGGGAGCATTGCACTCTCTTGAGAAATGGCCAGTCATGCCACAGTTGAAGCATTTCACCTTGGATTTATCATATCGAAGTTTTGTGTTCTCATTCAGGCTCAAGTTTCTTCCTTTTCTGAAGAACTTATTTGCTCTCATGGAAATCATTGCCTTTTGCCACTGTAGATCCATCTCCTCAACATCATCAGGATCCATTTCTTCCAAATCTTCCTGAATTAGGTGGGCAGAAGTGAGTCTTCCTCCTAGATATGCTTCAAAGCTTGCAACAAAGGCATTGTAAGTTGCCTTTTGCTCTTTTGATTTTAAGTCTTCTGGAGAGATTTGAGGAGCAGTGGAGACTTTAGGTGCTTGAGCTGAAGTTGAAGGGTGATTGAATGGTGGAGTTGCAATGAACCCAGTATTGTTCATTTGATCTCTTGATGAGATGAAGTCATCTTCCTCTGTGATGAAAGCATTTTCAACAGAATGAGATTCTGAAGGAAATTTGTAGGCCTCAATCACTCTTGGTCCACTCAGGTTTCTGCTTCGTTCATCAAGTTCCAAAGCTTCAATCTTGGCTATCATAATGTCTAGAGTGGTACTCTCAAGATCAAGAGTATTTTTCAGCATTGAGATATTCTGCTTCCAATTTTCAGGTAGACTGTGAAGCATTTTCTTGTTAAGTTCTTTAATATTGTAAGAAACACCCATAATTTCCAAGTCATTTACCAACTGTACAAATCTATGCAGTTGTTTTGATATGGATTCTCCTTTGGTGTGATGGAAGGTTTCATACTGATTGAACAGCTTGTCTTTGTTAATTTCAGTAACTTCACTGCTTCCTTCACACATAATTTTGAGTGCATCCCAAATAGCTTTAGCAGTTCCATACTTTTCCAATCTTTTCAGCACATCCATCTTGAGTGCTTGAGTTAAAATTGAGTATGCTTTGAGATCAATTTTGATTTTCTTATAGTCATCTTCATCCAGAGTTAAGTTTTCAATTGGTATTCTAGCAGTCTTGTAAAGTGCAGCTTGAGCTGTTGATAGAGTAACAGGAATATGTGGACCCTTACATATTAAGATCCAAAAATCAGGATCTACACCTGTGATATAATTTCTAAACCTTATTCTTCATTGTTTAAACTTAGTTTTGTGTTTAAGCATAGGAGGTTTAGGTGTATGACCAAGTTCAAAGTAACTGTTAGAATCCATGTTGATTTGTGTAAGTATAGATTAGTTGATTTTAAGATTGATTATGTTTGATGAGTCCAACTTGTTCAAGCAGTTCTTTCGAGGTTCAGAATGAGTTCTTGTAATGATTTTCTTGCTGTTTGATAGGAGTTTTCTTGCTGTTTGATAGGAGTATTCTTGTTGTTTACTAAGTAGAGATAATGATATCCACTACTAGCAACTTGATTACCAGATCAATCGAGTTCTATTCAGTCTGTGCGCAGATTTGAAAGAGAATCAGAGCCAAAGCTCTGATACCAATTGACTGGGGGTTGAGTAAGAGTGATATTCTTACTGAGAATTGAATAAGATAATTAAGTCAATGATTGAGTGGCGGAAACAAACAATCAAAGAACATTCAAGGCAAGAAAATTACTCATAAATGTTGTTTGTATTGATATATGAAAGTTGATAAATTACAGAGAATAATTACAACAAAATTCTCTATCTATCAGCTGTCGCCTCAGTATGAGGTCAACTATTCTATTTATAGGCAGACAAGATGCCTTTACAAAATGACTAAACTACCTCTGACCTATTACATCATCCACATCTCTGTTTGTTCATCCGCATTGACAAATGCGGATGAGATAATCTTGATCAGCATCTTCACTTGATCATCCGCATTAGTAAGTTGGTCATCTGCATTGGTTAATGCGGATGAACAAATACTTATGCGCATTTGGTCGGTCACCCGCATTTGTCAATGCGAATGAGCAAAGTCTTGTCCGCATCTTCTTTTGTTCTTCCGCATTAGTCAATGCGGAAGAGTAACTTGTTCTTCAGCATTAGTATTTTGTCTTCGGCATTAGTCAATGCGGAAGATTAAACACTTGTCCGCATCAAAGTTATGTCTTCCGCATTAACTAATGCGGAAGATAACACTTGTTAATTTCCTTGCAGATCTTCATCCGCATTTCTTTTTGGACTTGTGGATTCCAGCTGAACAATCATCAATTCACCCATTAAGTTGGCATGTATGATCCTTTCAGGGTGCAACACGGATGAACATAGAACAAATGTTGACAAGTGTTTGTTCTTTCGCATTAACAAATGCAGATAGCCGAAACAAATGCTGACAAGTATTTGTACATCCACATTTACTAATACGGATGACCGCAACAAATGCACATAAGTGCTTGTTCATCCGCATTTGTCAATGCCGATGACCAAACACTAATGCTGAAGACCAAAAGAAATGCTAATCAAGATCAACACATCCGTATTAGTTAATGCGGATGAACAAAAGAAATGCCGATGAAGACTTTTGTACTTAGACTAGTTCTCTGATGCATAGGTCAGGGGTAGTTTAGTCATTTTGTAAAAAGCATTTTGTCAGCCTATAAATAGAATAGAAAACCTCGTATGTGAGGTGACTGTTGATACACATTCTTGACATTTAGAATCTTTTGTTTAGTCTTATGTTTACAAGGTGTCTTTTTACTGTTTAATACAAAAACCCTAGCATTCATTGTAACGGATTACCTTCATTATTACAAACAACATTTATGAGTATTTCTTGCATTCAATGTACCTTGATTGTCTGATTCCGTCTTACAATTATTGACTCAATCATCATATTCGGTACTTGTTGATTCACATCAACAAAGAAAATCATTCTCAAAGCCAGTTAAAATATAATTTTTATCCTCATTATTAGAAAAAAGATATTATTATGTAAGTTATTATATTTATGTCAGAAATAGTTTCAATTGAATAGGTCATTATTGAGAATCCTCATTATTGGAGTATTTTAAGGATTCCTTTGCCTATTCTAGTGGCTTTGTAATATTCGTTGGTTATCAAGGGAAATAAATGAAATTCTATTGTTCATTATGGTATTCAAACCACATTCTAAAACTAATTTTTTTTTGATTGTATCTTCTTCCACCCGTAACCATGGTGGAAACGAATGCTACTCGTTCGTCTTGTTTAACAATCACAAGATTACACAATATCTAAGATAGGAAACACTCGTATTCAAATCAAAGTCTAAATAGTATTAAAAGATTAATAATGCAAAAATCTGATCGATTACCTAAGTTTGGTATTAACACTTGTTTGGTTAATAATGCATGATTACACAATATCTAAGATAGCAAACACTCATATTCATTAGTCTAATTAATCAACAAAACTATATAAACATTTTAGTAATAACGAGAAGTAACGCCCCCATGTTACAGCGGGTGCTGTAAAATTATATCAAATAGCATCAATTTCATATCATCATTAGCAACCATCAACACCGAAAAAACTTGTATTAAAAAATAAATAAAAACATGAAAAATAAAACCAAATAAAAAGTAGAGGTAAAAACGTTAATCCCTACACGTAATCGTAGAATATTAAAACCAACTAAGTCGATTTAGAAACGCGCGTTGTGACGGAACCCTTGAACGGAAAAAATAAACGTAAAAACGTTAAGCCAGACGCGCACGTTGCGGCGTGTTAAATCGTAAAATTTAAACCGAAACGTAAAACGAAAAATTTATAAAATATGAAAACTATATGCAATCAAGTTGAAATTGAAAAATTATAAAAGTTTAATCGTAAAAGAAATAAAAATATCAGGTTAAAAATAAGATTTTAAAAGAAACAAAAATAAATACAATCTATTAGAACTAAAATATAAATCATAATACACAAAACACATAATAATTAGTATTATATATAATATTGGTTAATCAAATAAACAAACATATACGATTGTTTTCAAAGGGATTATTTTTATATTGTTTATTACCTGTTTATCCAAATCAAACCCCTATTTTGTCCATATGGATGAACCCTAGAATGCTCCATGCATCAAATCATCAACCAACGTCCAAATCACAAGCCTTCTCTAGAATCCTCCATCATCTTCCAATTTCTTCTCTTCTTTC
Source organism: Flaveria trinervia (assembly GCA_025506515.1). Classification (NCBI taxonomy): domain Eukaryota; kingdom Viridiplantae; phylum Streptophyta; class Magnoliopsida; order Asterales; family Asteraceae; genus Flaveria; species Flaveria trinervia. The sequence goes on from CM046443.1 coordinate 20,018,467, forward strand.
TCAATTCTTCCATGAATTTCCCCATGCTCCTTAAAACCACCTCCACCTAACTCTCACTCTCACTCTCAACCAACACTCATCTCTAACACACACTCATTCATCTTCCACAACAATCTTGATTCTTGACTCCACACCAGCAAAGTCAAATCAAATGTCAGCAACAACCTTTTCTCCTTCATGTTCCTTCAAACCCCAAATCATCAATCGCAATTCCACCTCCCGCCCATCATCAAAACCCCCTTTTTCGGCAAACCCACAACAAATAACCACCGATCATGGGTCTTGAAGCCTCAAAGACGACGCCTTTTGAGGGTCGTGAACGAGAAGGTGGTCGGAATCGATCTGGGTACGACGAATTCTGCCGTGGCGGCGATGGAGGGAGGACAACCGACGATTATTACGAACGCCGAGGGGCAGAGGACGACGCCGTCGGTAGTTGCGTACAGTAAGAACGGCGATCGGTTAGTTGGTCAAATTGCCAAACGACAGGCGGTGGTGAATCCCGAGAATACGTTCTTTTCTGTGAAGAGGTTTATTGGGAGGAAGATGATGGAGGTTGATGAAGAATCGAAGCAGGTTTCTTATAGAGTTGTGAGAGATGATAATGGGAATGTGAAGTTGGATTGTCCTGCAATTGGGAAACAGTTTGCACCTGAAGAGATATCTGCACAGGTATGACAATTTGATTTTCTCATGTTCTTTAATCCTATTGTTGTTGTGAAGTCGATTGTTATTGTATATTGTTTTTCGATTTAGGTTCTGCGGAAGCTTGTGGATGATGCTTCGAAGTTTTTGAGTGATAAGGTTACTAAAGCGGTAGTGACAGTACCTGCGTATTTCAATGATTCACAAAGAACTGCAACGAAGGATGCAGGGCGTATCGCCGGTATCGAAGTTCTTCGCATAATTAACGAGCCAACTGCAGCTTCGTTAGCTTATGGTTTTGAAAAGAAGAACAATGAAACGATTCTAGTGTTTGATCTTGGTGGTGGTACATTTGATGTATCAGGTATACTTCATTAGTCATTACCAGTTACCCTGTATTTGTTTGATTTAAAGATGACTTTTAACATAATTGGATTGATGTTTTATCAGTTCTTGAGGTTGGGGATGGAGTTTTTGAGGTGCTGTCGACTTCAGGAGATACCCATTTAGGAGGAGATGACTTTGATAAGGTTAAAGAACTGTAATTAGAGAGTTATTGTTATATTTTATGCGCGTATTGAGCTTTATTGTTGAAATGTTTCTTGAATTTTAAACAGAGAATTGTCGATTATCTTGCTGAAAACTTCAAGAGGGATGAGGGTATAGATCTTCTTAAAGATAAACAAGCTCTTCAACGTCTTACAGAGACTGCTGAGAAAGCAAAAATGGAGCTTTCTACATTGACCCAAACGAATATTAGGTAAATTTGTTGTCATTTGGCGAAGAAGAATCAGTCTCCACTTATCAAGATTTGTTTTTTTCTTGTTTGCTGATTATTTTTGGTGTTCTTGCAGTTTGCCCTTTATTACAGCAACAGCAGATGGGCCGAAGCATATTGACACTACACTAACAAGGGCAAAATTTGAGGAATTGTGCTCAGATTTACTAGACAGGTAGTTTAGTTATCAAGATTTAGTGGAACAGTGGCTAAAATTTGTTTTTTTGATGATTCAAGATCTGAACTTTGGAGATCTGATTTGTCACAGGCTTAAGACCCCTGTTGAAACGGCTTTAAAGGATGCAAATCTTTCTCTGAAAGATATTGATGAAGTGGTTCTTGTTGGTGGGTCAACGCGTATACCTGCAGTTCAAGAACTTGTTAAAAAGATGACTGGAAAAGAACCAAATGTGACTGTTAATCCAGATGAAGTTGTTGCTCTTGGAGCTTCAGTTCAGGTTAGTCATAAATGTTCAACTAAAGAATCATTGGTTTGTTACTTGTATTTAAAATGTGGTTCTGTCTAGTGGATTATTGTGGGATGAAACATGTTTTTATTTTTCCAGGCTGGTGTTCTGTCCGGTGATGTGAGCAACATAGTATTATTGGACGTGACACCGCTGTCACTCGGGTTAGAAACATTAGGAGGTGTGATGACAAAGATCATTCCAAGAAACACAACATTGCCAACCTCAAAATCAGAAGTGTTTTCAACAGCAGCCGATGGTCAAACAAGTGTAGAAATCAATGTTCTTCAAGGAGAAAGAGAATTCGTTCGTGACAACAAATCTCTAGGAAGCTTTAGACTCGATGGCATCCCTCCAGCGCCACGTGGGGTCCCTCAAATTGAGGTCAAATTTGATATTGATGCCAACGGAATCCTTTCTGTGACAGCTGTAGATAAAGGGACCGGCAAGAAACAAGACATTACAATCACCGGTGCTAGCACATTACCATCCGACGAGGTATCAATCGCGATCACTGTTAAAATCACAACAATCTGTTAACTTATTATTTGATTTTTTGGTATTGATGCGCGTATTGGATTGTGATTGCAGGTGGAGAGAATGGTGGCAGAAGCAGAGAAGTATGCAAAGGAGGATAAGGAGAAGAGGGATGCGATTGATACAAAGAACCAGGCGGAATCAGTGGTATACCAATGTGAAAAACAGCTTAAAGAAGTGGAGACAAGGTCCCTAGTGATGTGAAAGAGAAGGTGGAGGGGAAGTTGAAAGAGCTCAAAGACGTGATATCTGGCGGGTCCACTCAGACGATGAAGGATGCTATAGCTGCATTGAACCAAGAAATGATGCAGTTGGGTCAGTCTATTTACAGCCAAGCTGGTGGTGCAGCAGCAGCTGCCGGTGGTGATGAGACTGGTGGCAGTGGCAGTGGCACTGGTAAGGGTTCTGATGAAGGTGATGGTGAAGTCATTGATGCAGATTTCAGTGAGAGCAAATGAATGGGGTCATGAAATAGCATAAAGTAGAGATGTATTGTAGTGTTTAGCTAATTGGTTATGTTTTTGAGGGTATGTTGCTCTGTAAATATGTATATTGTGTTTTGGACCGTGCTAAATATGCCTGATAAATCATTTTCTGGAGCTTATTCCAAACACCATAATTCTTATGCCTGATAAAAAAAGGTTTGATTTCTTGGTTATAAAACTTCGAATGTGAGTATGTTAGCAGTGTTCCTTTCTTCCAAATGATTGTTCGACCATAATGATGATTAATCGATTGTAATGATGGTAGAAGACAAGCTTTATTCTGGGCTTTTCTTATTTTTGATTATAATAAGATAGTTCGCTGAAGAATGCCTTCAAGCAAAAGAACTTATGAAAGAAAGAACGCTACTAAAACTGAACATTCAGTAGTAATATACAATACATGCTGATCATAAAAGTACAATTCATTTAACTAAAGTAAAAAATTACACATCTCATTACCACAATAAAAACTCATTACCACAATAAAAACCGATGAGCATTATTTGAAGACAACTATAAAATAAAGATTGCAATCTACCCACTGAAGTCAAAAACAATTGATCATATCAACTGAACTGATCATCATATGTCTGTTATTAAATTGTAACAAGCATTGAAGGTAAAAACAAATGACCATCTATTGTCTAAGCATTGAAGACACAATCCATTGATCTAAATCAGCTACGGAGTTATATACACTAGCAGTATTAGCCCCCTTGTGTTGCTGATTTAAAACTCTGTTTAAATTGTAAGATGTTCTTTAGATCGAGTGCATGCTCTCTATTTATTCACACATTGTACTTCGTTGTAAAGGTTGATTTGAGAATCATATGCGTTGGCGAGAGTGAGTTCATCGGTGTAATAGTGAGATCATACTTTGAGGGGGAGTCAAACAGATTGTAATTGTCATTCTTGTGATTGATGAGAATCTACAGTGACATAATTTTCAATTTTTTGGTTCTTCATATTCGGCAACAACGTGTTTCTCTGATGCTCAAATTCCTAATATCAAAGCAACCTCTGTTTCTCTGATGCTCAAATTCCTAACATTAAAGCAATTTTTGATCTAACAATTGGCATAATAGGCACCTTTTAATTTTAATTCAACTATCTAATTCAAAACTCCTATACCATTTGTATAAACATGTAGCACTGTATTACCCATTTAAGTGATCATGACATAGTTGCTGGTAATGAGTTGGTGATCCTCTCTAAATTAGTTTCTATGTAAAAGGAGGTGTAACAATGATTGATTTAGTTTTCGCTTTGGACAGGTCAGAGAGGGACTAGATCTATTCATGATCTGATGCATACAATCTTATCCTAGTCTTTATGTAACAGGTTGTTTCTATGGCTTGATCCTATGACTTCAAGGTCACAAAAAAAAAAAAAAATTTCTAAGTGCATAATGTTAATTCCAACCACATAAAATTTTGTAACCTTATAACTATTGATTTCAATAAGACATCATTACAGACCACTGTGTCTACACCACTTATAGATATTTTTTTAGGGTGACATTTTGATCTTAGTGATTCACGTTGTTTTAAGTGCAATGATTGAACTTGTTGAAACAATGGGTGCTTTCATGAGCGTTGTTAGTATCTAACGATTCTATGGTTCAAAAGAGTATGTATAGTTAGAAACTTGAACTAATGAAAGCAAAGAAATTCAAACACATTTGATGATATCCTAAAGATCATCCATCTGACAAAAACAACAAAGAAACACACATTTCTTCATAGCTTGTTGAACATCAAAGGCTTGCTAGCTGTTGAATGTTCATGGGATAAACAACATCAGGAGTACCACTAAATGCCTTCTTTCCCATCAAGACATTCACAGCTTCTGTCGGATGGAAAGCGTCCCAAAACACATACTCGTTCCTGTTCGGGCATGGCATTTGAAACGGTAAACATGTTATCTGCCCTCTATTTCTCCCAATACCACAACACCCTCTATTCACCACACTAAAACCTGCAAATACCATCAACATTTTAACAACTTTATGCTATAAAATAAGAAAAGAAAAACACTAAATTGAATGTGACATATAGCTAGTAATACCATAAGATCTCGCGTTTGTGAGGATATCCTGAAACATGTTATGGACATCGATGAAAACAAATCTTGAACCAGGAAGAGTGGGGCTTAGGTTGTTGACCATGGTCTTCATGTTTGCATTGAAAGGTAGAACAAGCTGGTTCACTTCATCTGAGCATCTTCCAGATGCACTTTGTGCTAAAATGCTTGGGATACAACCCATCACCCCGATCCCAGCTAGAACAAACTTCGGGCTCCAAGATTGTAAAGTTGCTATTCAATACAACAACACGAGTCGTAAGTTTATAACTTGAAGTCACAACATGTGCAACGTTTATAACTTACTTTTAACTGAGTACTGTACTCTTGGGACAGGAGATCCGCATATTGGTTCCCATCATACTGGGTACGGGTCGGGTAATTGGGCATGAGATAGTTGTTTAAGTAGTCATTGCTACCCATCCCCACAAAGAAAATGCACCGCGAGAGCGCTTGACCAAGATCGGCTGCACCCAATGCAGTACTTATTTGATCCAAACTGTTTTCGAAATTCTTTATCTGTTGATTGAATGGAATACGACCCACCTACACAACAGATCAAACTACAAAGATTAAGCAATGCATACAACTTCTAATACTTGCTAAAACTAACATCAATTATAAATCAAAACATAGTTTTTAAACCATTAACAAGATCATGACATATCATCTTCTTGTTTAGCTAGCTCACGCTATTTATAGAAATTTAGCAAGAGCAGCATCTCTATCCTCTCAGATAGAAAAATATCCCCCTCACCCACACCCACCAGACGCTACCAATAGCTTAAGTGAGATTTTACTGTGTATGTTTTTTTTTAATATTATTATTGCATCAATGGTAAATCTGAAAACTTACAAAATTTCCACCAGTGTTATCAAGAATTCCAGCAGCAGCAGAAGCGAAATTGACACCATGCAGCATTTGATCTGCAGAATTTGATGCTTGAGAATAGGCTGGTAGTAGAGGCAATCCCAGTAATTCCGCTGCATGCAAATTCAAACATCTTTTAGATCTTTACTTCAACAAACAAACTCACGTATCATATAAAGAGATCGAGAAAGATGTAGAAAAAGGGTTGATATATACCAATTTCATCAACCATGGTGTAACCATTAGAGAATCTACCAGTAGGACCTCCATTAAAATCAATGCCATAAGGGAAATAGTTTGCTTTAGCCAAAGAAGCCAAGTCATTGTTGTTTCCATTGTCAATCAACGAGTCTCCAAACACGAACATCGCAGGCACCAACTCCTTCGTTGCAGCCGAAGCCGATGCACCACCACCACCATCACCATTGTTCTCATAATCTTGCCCACAAACAACAGCGCCACCATACGCCAAGACCCATAACAAACACAAGAACTTAATCATCATTGAAATTTGTTGTTAGTTTTTCTGTGTGACTTGTGAGAATGAAGAAGTGAAATTTGGTATTCACAGAAAGTTGACAGGAGTAGTAAATAAAGGGTGATACTGAGCGGTAGTTGGAGGGTAGTAAATGAGTTCACCTGTAAATTTGAATGGCGGTAATAAGTATGGCCTGTACCTTACTTATCTAGCTAGCTACCACCATTCTTGATGTCTTCATCATGTTGGGATATATATAGTACAAACTGTTGATCTCTAGTGTCCCATTCGACACCATGTAACCAAACAAGTTTTATGGTTAAACAAAGATTGAATGCTACAAGAGTAGTGAATGAGTTAATTATTCCAGTTTTATAAAGAACAAGTACAAAAAAGTGACCTAAAGATTGATTACATAAAAGATTGGTCCTAACTATTTGTAAAGATATATTTTTGTTATATCCATGTTTAAATGATTTTAATTATATTGTATTCTTCGTACAAATCTCTAACAAAATTTATAAAGATTATGATTGTATATTTGTATGGTCTCTCTTGCATTACCAAATCAATCATTAGGATACCGTGTGTGGACGTATGGTAACAAAAAACCCAAACCATAGGCCGAGATATTTAAACCATGGTTGTGAACATGTGTCGATAATGCAAAGGTGTAGAATTATCACCAATGTGATCCGTTGAAGGACATTCACATTACGTGAGTCAAGGGATACACTTACTTAACAAACTCCTTGGGCACTCTCAATCACTATGTATGCTCATCATTCATACATCATCAAATCCTATAAATGCCAGGTAAAGGGGATCAAATCCCCATGCACAAAAAGCTCTCTCTCTCTCTCTCTCTAAAATCATAACTCTCTCTTATATACGTATATTTATTCTCACACTATAGAGTTGTTACAAAAAGATTTTCCATCTTGTGACGTTATAACTGGTGTTTTTGATTGTGTGTACATCAGACGAACAATAGGAACAAGGGATTCAATTTAGTGAAACACAACTCTGGGAGAATCATTCTATCTTGCCAAATTTTCATATTTACATTGTGCATAATTAGCTTTATAAAGAGCCATGAACCTAAAACCCTTGCCTAACACCGTCGTCGCATACCTTTTAAATTCTATAGGAAATAGATTACTTTGATTTCTAACACAACCAACCTCTGCCATGATAGAAGACTCGTTAATTACTATCACATCTACTAATGCACCAGAAGTTGGTTATATCTCATGGACTTAATCATGTTTATACGGTTGTGAACACTGAAAACAAATTTCATATTTTGGACAATACCCATGTACACATCCTAAGTCAAGCTCCTCTAGATCCATACGTGTGGTTATGAAGTCCTTAACCTTCTAGATAGCCCCTAACCACCAACAAATGAGTCATAATAAACGATGTAGAACATAAAAGTGACCTAAAACATACTCTCTCTAAAATCATAACTCTTTCTTGTATACGTATATTTATTGTTACACTAAAGAATTGTTACAAAAAAATCTTCCATCCTGTGATGTTATCACCGGTGCTTTTGATTGTGTGTAGATCAGACGAGCAATAGGAACAAATGGATTTAATTTTAGTGAAACAAAACTATGGGAGAATCATTCTATCTTGCCGAATTTTTATACTTACACCGTGCATAATTAGGCTTATAAAGAACCATGAATTTAAAACCCTTGCAAACACTGTTGTTGCATGCCTTTTAAATTCTATAGGCAGTAGCTTACTTTGATCGCTAACACAACCAACCTCTGCCATGCTAGAAGACTCATCAATTACTATGACATCTAGTGACGCACCAAAACTTGATTATATATCATGGACTTAATCATGTTTATGCGGTTATGAACACTGAAGATAAATTTCATATTTTGGATGACGCCAAAGTCATGTACACATACTAGGTTAAGCTCTTCCAACTCCATGTGTGTGGTTATGGAGTCTTGACCTTATAGATGGCCCTTGACCACCCACAAACGAGTCATAATAAATAAGGTATGTCAGCGGTATTTTTAGGGTTTTAGGTCTATGGCTCCGCTAGAAAACTTCACAAAATTCACCTTGTTGGACCAAAAGAACCAATGAGCCGGATCAGAAAAATCTTTAAGTCCCACAGACATCACAACAACTACTGAAGACCACAACAGCTGAAGACAACAGCTGATTACAAAGTCTGAAAACACAAAGTCTGAAGACAAAGTCTGAAGACACAAGTGCTGAAGACAAAGTCTGAAGACACAAGTGCTGAAGACAAAGTCTGAAGACACAAGTGCTGAAGACAAAGTCTGAAGACACAAGTGCTGAAGACAAAGTCTGAAGACACAAGTGCTGAAGACCAAAGTATCAGACGTTGTCACAACAGCTGAAGAGGTCTTCTTCAGTAGTTGTGATGGTTTACCTTTCGGTAGTTTCTTTATTTCAGTATGTGTAAAACAACTGAAGAGTATGTTCTTCAGTTGTTATTGTTTCAGTAGTTTTATGTTTTTCAGTAGTTGTAGTAACTGATAACACTTAGTATTTTTGTAAGAAGATGTCAGCTGTTTTGACATCTTCAGTAGTGTGTTTCAGTTGGAATAATTCTGTTAGATGTCACTATCAAGTGACATCAGCAGACGTCACATCTCTTATATAAGAGGTGTCGACCTAATTGTAAGTGTGACATTCCGTTACCACGAAAGCGAATATTGAATGAAATATATCTGCAGAATTCTCTCTATCTATAACCGCCTGTGTTCTTACATTGAATATCTTTTTGTTCTTGTGAATTGGCTAATTCATTGTTAGAATTCCACTGCTATACTCTCTAATCAATCAAACGTAGATCACTGATCCTAACAAGTGGTATCAGAGCTGGTTAATCATTGATTGATCTAACAATTAATCATTGAAACTGCTAATTGATATCTATGTTTGATTGAATTAGCATTTTGCAAGAACTGGTTATAGATTATTGAATTTCTGACGCTTTCGTTCATTTATTCTGAGATCTCTCTTGGTTCAATTGGTTGTTGTGTTTTGTTCTAAATCTGTTAGAGCTTAATTGAATTTGATTGAATCTGAGATGACTACTCCTTCTAATGATCCTCACAATACTGGTTCCTCAACCAAGCCCCCGATGCTGGTTAGGACCGAGTATAACATATGGCAGCGAAGAATGCTTCATCACCTGTCTGTTAACAGTTCAGGTTGTTGGACATCTGTGGTACACGGACCACATAAGCCTATGGTGAACAATCTGGAAACCAATCAAATGGTTCCGAAGAAGAAGGAACAATACTCTGATGAAGATCGGAAACTGTTTGAGATTGATGCTAAAGCCCATGGAATTCTGGCCATGGCACTGCCTAATGAAATCTATTCAGGGCTTATGCATCATGAAACTGCTCATGATCTCTAGAATGCCCTGAAGGAACAATTCGGTGGCACAGATGAGGTCTTAGCAAACAACAGAGAAATCATTGCCCAACAATATGAGACATTCTCTCATAGAAAGGGTGAGACACTGACTCAACAGTTTGAGCGTTTTTCCTGCTTGATCTCTGAGCTGAAAATGGTGAAACAGGAATACACCAATAGCCAGATGAATAACAGGTTCCTCAGATCACTGCCTAAGAGATGGGACACATACACTATTGTCCTACGCTCCAGTGCAAATCTGGATAGCCTATCTCTCACCTAACTTCATGGGAAACTGCTTACATTCAAAAGAGAGATAGAGCAGAAGAGGAAACTGTCCTCATCAGGAAAGCTCACTGATGACTTTGTACCAGGGAATACTGCCTTGGTTGGTCATGAGTCAGAATATGCTGCATCTGAAAGCAATTATGATGAGCATATTGATTTCTCTTCAAATAGTTCTGATCATGCATTTGTTGGTATTGAGAGTCATTCTGGCAGTAATAGTGACAATCTATGCTTCATCATGGATGATTTGAAAGGAATAGCTGATGATGATCTAGAAGAGATGGATATACTGAGCCAAATGGCATTGATTAATATCAGATCTCAGAAGTTCTATAAGAGAACTGGCAGGAAATTTCCTGGACTCTCTGGCAAAACCAAAGTTGGTTTTGACAAGAGTAAGTTGAGGTGTCACAAATGCCAAAGGCTGGGACACTTTGCAAGAGAGTGTAGATCAACTGGATCTAACTCTTCTGCACCCTTTGTGACTTTTCCTAGTACTAGTCCACAAAACAGAGGGCAACATCCTGCTGGTTCTGGTCATCATTCACATCCTAGGTCTCCTGCATACTTTGTCCCCCAGGGTCCAATGTCATATCCTTATCCCTGCTATTATATGCCTCAACCAAATCCTGTTCAAGAACCAATTGCACAACAACCACAAGCATTGCCTGAACCACAACCTTCTCAATCTCATCAACAAACTCAACCTCAACAACACAGCTTCTTCACTCCAGGAGTTGTTGACTGGAGCAGTTTACCAGATGATTTGTCTAGTCATGAACAACTGTTCATTGGTGCTGGTCAACAGGTGGTGACAGTCCCTTTGGAAATCTAGCTCTTATGGCTTTGGATTCTGCTGATACTTCATCCACTAGTGCCTCTACACCAAAGGTATCACAGGTATCCTCTGAGGCAAAAGCCAAATTATGTTCTGAAACATGCATAGCAGCATTTGCATCTATTAGAGAAGCAAATGTAGCTTTGATTAACAAGAACATTGAGCTAGAACAAACAATTTCCAAAAGAAAGCTGAATTTGAGTCTGTGCTTAATGAAAAGAATGATGAGATTTACAAACTTAAATGCCAAATCACAGATTATAAGGCTAGGGAAGAGGTACTTCTAGAGAAGTACAAAGATCTCAAAGAAACCCTTGCAGTCACCCAAGTAGAGTGTGATCGATGGGTACAATCATGCAAAGGTTTTGAAATGCTTCTTAGTAAGCAATCTGCTTCCAATGTGAAGTTTGGCATTGGTTACAATCACACTGCTCCACCTACAGATTTTACTCCCAGAGCAAGGTAGAATCTGATGGTGAGAGCAATAACCAATCCATTTCATCATGTGATCTACTTTCTGATACAGCACCATCAGAAGTAGAAGTCAGCACTAAGCCCTCTCAGAACCTATCAGCTGATGTTGATGGTTCCACTGCTGACACTCACATGATCAAAGAGTTGATCAACTCAGGAGTTAATTCTGAAAGTCCTGAAAGGACTGGAGAGCAAGATTTAACACCTGAAGTTCAAACTCCAACTACTGTCAGTACTGAAAAGAAGAAAACTGTCAGTAGAAAGAGTTTGAAGACTACTAAAGAGGAAGTCAAGAAAGAAAACAATGCTTTCAAAGCACTGAAGAGCAAGTCTTCAGTTGTTTCATCCTCTTTATTTGATGATCAACATAAGATGAAGAAGAAACCATGTGAAGTATGTGGTTTGTTCAATCATCTTACAGATGATTGCTGGTACAAAAGAGGATCCAAACTCAAACATAAAGAGGAAATTAAAGAGAAAATGGTTAAAATGAAAACTGAGTTTGAGACCACATTTGTATCAGCAACATCAAATCCTGTAACCCTTAAGTCCATAAAGAAATCCAAAAGGAAGGGGTTAAATAGGTAACAGCTGAGATTGCTCAAAAGAAGAAGGTGTAACATAGGAACTTATCAAACTCCAATGGAAATGTGTCGATGATGAGCGAAAGCTTTATCACAAAATCAGACACAGCTGGTTATGATGGTTCAACATCTATTGGGAAGAGTTAACCAATTAGATGCTCCTATGTTGAAACCACAGAAAAGGAGGTCCAAGCCAAAGGATTCCTCTTCTTCACCATCTTCTTCTCTCAGGCTGTTGTTTCCATCAAACCTGTTAGTTTACCATCTGTTGATGAGACCAGGCCCAAAACCAAAAGGTTTGGGTCTCCAAAACTAACTGATTGTTTATAATTGCAGGGTTCTTCAACATGCCAAAGTAGCATCTGGTATGTAGAGGGGGGGATCTATGCACATGACTGGGAACAGCTCTCTTCTTCATGACTACTCTCAAGGAAAGAAGGGGTTGTTTCTTTTGGCAATGATGCTAGGGGTTACATCATTGGCAACGGCTTTGTCTCCAATGGAGAAATAAAGTTTGATGATGTTAATCATGTGGAAAATCTCAAGTACAATCTCTTGAGTGTCAGTCAAATGTGTGATAAAGGCCATGTTGCTCTTTTCACCAGTCAGAACTGTAGGATTCTGTCATCCAAAGTTCTGCATTTGATTGATAAGGTATTGGATGATCACACTCTCCTGAGAGCCAACAGGACAGGAAGAGTGTATGCCTTAGATCTTTCCAAGAAAATAGATCTCAGAGGCAATCCTTGCCTATTTTCCAAAGCCTCTTCTCAAGAATCTAAACTGTGGCACAGAAGGCTGGGTCATGTAAATTTCAAAAACATGAATCAGCTAATCCACAATAGTTTAGTTAGAGGCTTACCAATAAGGAGTTCCACTATGATGAAACCTGCACTGCTTGTTTAAAAGGAAAACAGCACAAAGTCTCATTCCCTCCTATTGAAGAGCCTAAGTCCACTGCCTGCTTGCAATTACTGCATATGGATCTATTTGGTCCTGTGAGAGTAATGAGCATGGCAAAGAAGAAATACTGTCTGGTAATTGTGGATGATTACTCCAGATTTGTATGGACTTTCTTTCTACATTCAAAGGATGAGGTTGCTCAGAAGATTATTCACTTTGTGTTGTATGTTGAGAAGCAGTATTCCCTTCCAGTCAAGTGTATTAGGAGTGACAATGGAACTGAATTCAGAAACCATACACTTGATGACTTCTATCTTTCAAAGGGAATCAAAAGGCAGTTTAGCATACCACAGACTCCAGAACAAAATGGAGTAGTGGAGAGGAAGAATAGACCCTAATTGAAGCTGCAAGGTCCATGCTGGCTGACTCTGGTTTGCCACTGACCTTTTGCAAAATAGAGTCTTAGTAAATCAGAGGTTGATGAAGACTCCATATGAAGTTCTCCATCACTTGGCTCCTCTAATTTCATTTTTCAAAGCATTTTAGTGTCCCTGTTTTATTCTCAACACAAAGGATCAACTCCAAAAATTTGATCCTAAGGTGGATGCAGGGTATTTTGTTGGTTATTCATCTACTTGCAAGGCATACAAAGTCTTCAACTGTAGAACAAAGATAGTTGAAGAGACTTTGCATGTGAAGTTTAATGAATATCCTATGGACAAGATTCCACAAAACCCTGTGGAGTTGTTTGATTTGGACATACTGCAATATGTTCCTTATCAACCTCCAGCTGTTGAGATCATGTGGATAAATCATCTTCTGCAGCATGTCTTCCACCTGGTGGTGTTGATGATGATGATGATAATATCAATACTCACCTATTCAAGTTTAGTGACCACCTGCCTGTGTCTGCTAAATTTGATGTTCCTGTAGCTTCAGCAGTTCCATCCACAACAAATGCTGATGAGATCTCTGATTCCTCTACATCTTTTGAGTTACCATCTAATTCTTGGTTTCAAGAGTCTGCATCAACATCTGCTGCTGCTGAAGGTCCTACAAACACTTGCACAGATCTCATTGTTTATCAAGAACTGAAGAATCACCCAATGTCTCAGATTATTGGTGATATCAATGCTGGTGTTTCAATAAGAAGTCAATTGTCTAACTTCTGCTTCTATGCTCTCTTCATCAGTCAGCTAGAGCTAAAGAACTACCATGTTGCTTTGAGAGACAATGGATGGGTTGAAGCCATGCAGCTTGAGCTACTTCAGTTCAAGAAACAGAAAGTGTGGGAACTAGTTCCTCTTCCCCCAGGTAAGTGTGCATTTGGCACTATTGGGTGTGTAGGAATAAAACTGATGAAAATGAGCTTATTGTTAAGAACAAGGCTAGATTGGTTGTACAGGGGTTTTTAGCCTATGCTGCATTCCACAATCTTAAAGTTTTTCAAATGGATGTCAAAAGTGCATTTCTATATGGTAAAATAAAAGAAGAAGTTTATGTGTGTCAACCACCAGGTTTTGAGGATAATAAACATCCTGAATGGGTGTATAAACTTGATAAGGCTCTTTATGGGTTGAAACAAGCTCCTAGAGCCTGGTATGAGACACATTCCACTTTTCTTCTTAGAATAATTTCACTAGAGGCTCCATTGATAAAACTTTGTTTATTAAGAAGGTGGATAAGCATAAGCTACTTGTTCAGATTTATGTTGATGATATCATTTTTGCATCCTATGATCCCCAGTTGTGTGATGATTTTACAACATTAATGAAAAAGAGGTTTGAAATGAGTGCAATGGGAGAATTACAGTTCTTTCTAGGCTTGCAAATTAAACAAAAGGCTGATGGAACCTTTATTCATTAGTCAAAATATACAAAAGATCTTTTGAATAAGTTTGATTTACAAAACTGTAAGCCCTGTTCTACTCCCATGTGCAACACCACACAACTAGATGCTGATCAGAAAGGTAAAGCTGTTGATGAAACACTTTACAGATGTATGATTGGGTCCTTGATGTATTTAACAACTTCTAGACCAGATATTATGTTTGCTGCATGTGTTTGTGCTAGATTTCAGGCTGCTCCTAAAGAGTCTCATTTGATTGCAGTCAAGAGAATCTTTAGATATTTGCAAGGTACACAATCTCTGGGTTTATGGTATTCCACTGGACACTCTTGCAAATTAGTTGCTTTTTTAGATAGTGACTATGCAGGGTGCAAGTTAACTAGAAAGTCAACTTCTGGTGGTTGTCAATTCCTAGGCAACTGTTTGATTTCTTGGCAGAGTAAGAAACAAACATCTATTGCTACATCAACTGCTGAAGCCGAGTACATTGCTGCTGCAAGTTGCACTTCTCAGGTACTCTGGCTTCAGAACCAACTTCTGGATTATGACATTACAGAGACTAAGACTCCATTATTAATGGATAGTGCTTCAGCTCTGTGTATGTCAAAAATCCAGTCCAGCACTCTAGGACCAAACATATAGAGATCAGACATCACTTTATTCGAGATTGTTTTGAAAAAGGTCTGATTGATCCTAAGTTTGTGCCTAGTGTTGATGAGCTTGCAGATATTTTTACTAAGCCTTTGGATAGTTCTACTTTCCAAAACCTTGTGTTAAGGCTTGGTATGCTGCAGCTAGAATAAGTGACAACTACTGATGATTTCAGTATAATTACTGGTGATCATTGGTAACCATGTCACATATAAGTACTGATGAGTTCTTTCACCTTCAGTAGTTTTTATAACTACTGACGGCTAAATGCCTCACTAGTACTGAAGTACTTTATCTGTTCTAAACCACTGATGTAGTTACATCTACTGATGTAGTTACAACTACTGAAATTAGTACAAACAGATAAGTACTGACGTCCTATGAAACACCTGAAAAGCAGATGCAAAGTTTGATGAGTAAGTGTTGAGGACAGTATGAAACAGCTGAAAGGCTATGAATTGACGAAAACTACTGAAGAGAACTTTCTCTTCAGTTGTTTCTACAACTGCTGTTTCATTCTAAACAACTAAGCAAAACCATGTCTTCAGTAGTTTTTATAACTACTGATGACTAACACCAAGTCTTCAGCTGTTTACAACAACTGATGACAAAACCACTGTCTTCAGTAGTTTCACAACTACTGATGACAAACACCAAGTCCTCAGTTGTTTCATCATCTGAAGTCAAAACCATGGTCTTCAGTAGTTTTCTAACTACTGATGCCTAAAACCACGACTTCAGCTGTTTCAACGTCTGAAAGGGTAATACCATGTCAACAGTCGGTTTAAAACTACTGATGACTAACACAAAACCCTTCAGTCATTTTCTAACCCCTACCCTATAAATACATGTCCTCTTCTCTAATGTTTCATTAGCCGTTATTTTCTGAGCTTCTCTCTCTCAAACATGGCGACCATGAGTCTGAAACCACGACATAACTGCGTTGCTTACCTTACCAAGTCGCTTTCTGGAACAAATATGATAATGCCATTGACTTAATGGTGATTCCCCATATCGCACAGCCTTTCCTGAATCCGACCATCTACCCTGAATCCCTCAGTCAATTCTGGTCAAATGCTTTTGTTCATACTGATGAGTCTACCGGCCAAATCTCTATTCGGTCCCTTGTCAACCAGAAACCAGTGGTCGTTACAGCCGACATCATTCGTCAGGCATTACACTTACATGACTCCACCACTGTGACTGAATACCCAAAGGGCACAATAGATATGTCCTTTATCAATCATGGGTATGAAGGTGATCTTCGGGCTACAACCATTCTGAAGAAACATTTTCATGATGCTGAGAAATTTATTTTTCACATGGTAAATGTCTGCTTAGCCTCCAAGACATCTTCTTGGGATCAAATGTCATCCCAATGGCAACAGGTATTGTATTCTATTCTAGAACACCAACCGCTAAATTTTTCTGAAATCGTGTGTCTAGAAATAAAGAACTTGGCTCAGAAACCTGCGGCAAACCGATGGCCATTATATCCCAGGTTTCTGATGGCCATTATTTTAGATGAATTAAAATCTGATGGCCTTGTTGGCCTTGGAGTCCCTGCACCAGCTGTTTTGGCTGAGGTATACTCCAGGCACAACTCAGACCTTACTTCAAAGAAGCTGCCCGAATGCTAAAGCCCAAGCACAGGGAACCCACAGCTTCCACCACCAGAACAAAGTCCCCACTAAACCAAAACAAAACACCCCAAAACAGCTATTCAGGGAGATGAGTCCCCTGAAGATGCTCCTGTACCACCAAGGCAGGATATACTTGCTAACTTAAACCCCCCAGCAGTATCAGAGACTCTACCAGCCACAGCCGCTCAGGATTCCTCTCAAAAGGAGCCTGCAGCCACCACAGCAGGGTACCCACACATCTGGGATCTTCCTCACTTGAGGAGATTGCCATTGAAGAGCACCATCCTCCCCAGTGCACACTGCTTTTACCCCATCTCCCCATGCAACCGCCCCCCAAAGTCCAACCATAATCATTGCAAACGTGCTGACTCAGCTGCATGCCTCTCCTCCTCCCCAACAACCACCAACAAAGGGGAGACCACAGATATTGAGGAAGAGGATCACCATGCTTCTGACACCCACAGCACCGGGGTTTACAAGTTCTATCTCCTGGTGTGGATAGGGAGATTAGAACATCTAGTGAGGCTGCCACCTCTTCTGAATCAGCACATGATCAGAATGAGGCTGGTAACACAGCTAAGCCCTCACTAGAGGCAACAGCTGATGAAGGACATAGTCCTGAGGCTGGAAGTCCCCAGTTCAGAAAAAGGGGCACATGCTAAAACTGGTCTACACCCAGTGCATGTACATCCTGCTACAAGCAGGAGGTCAGGTGATTCAGCATCTGCTGATGATGACCTGGGCTTTTTCTATGACGTTCTAGCCCACAAAACCATCCTGGAGGCTGAGGTAAGCAGACTACAAGAACTGCTTGCCAAGAAGTCTCAGGATGTAAGTCCATCTGCCCCCACCAACCCACAGATGGCACCTTCATTTGAAGGTCCCCCGAACACTTTACCCTCTCACTTCACTGAGCCTCCAGCCTCTGCTTTTGGCACTATCTCTCCGGGACAGAACCCCCTGAGCAGATGGTTGCTGTATTCCAACAATCCCTACCTCTCATCACTCCCATCATCAATGACATTGTTTATAAATCCATTGATGAGAGGATCTCCTCAAGTCTACAACCACTCATTGATGATGCTGTGCACAAGAAACTTTCTGCGGTACAAACCCCTGCCACCAATGCATCCAAAAAGGGGGAGAGTACAACAGTGAAAGAAAAGAAAGAGAAAAAGAACTGAGGATGGAAGGCACAAGAGAAAACCGGGAGTTGGAAAATGAAAAGGAACAACAACTGATCACTTATAAAAGAAAGAAAATTGCTGGTGATCAAACGAATGCTGAAGAAAAATCCTTGGAAGAGCTGGTAAAAGATGCAGATGAAACACACAGTGATCCATGGACAAAATCATTGAGCAACTCTTCAAGAAGGCTTTGATACAGCCACACTAGACAGTGAGATCAGGAGGTTGGAAGTAGAGGAAATTCAAAACAGATGGGCTGGGTACAATGTGCTGGAGAAAGAGAGATTGGAGATCATGATTCGATTCATAGCCAAATACTTAGGAAGATCACTGATGGAGATTCGTTCATGGACCAGAGACAACATTCTGGCTATAGCCACCAGAATCTGTTTGTCTGAGCAATTTCATAAGGGGATAATCATTGAAGCACTTGATGAGGCTGGGGCTGGAAAAGGTTTGAAATGGCAAGACTCACAAAAGCCAAACTCACAACCAAAATGCTTGAACAACCTTCCCAATCACCCACTCAAAAACAGCCTACCCCTCAAATCTCCAAACCAATCTCAAAACCCAAATCCAAACATCCTCAACCTTCAAAACCAATTCCTTTACCATAAAAACCAACCCAACCATCATCCAGTGATGCACCTAGAAGGAGGAGAAGGGTGCTGAGGATAGAAGAAGATGAAGAAGAAGAAGATGAAGAAGAAGAGGATGAAGATGATAGTCTGCCACTCTCTGCTGTTCTAAGGCTACCAGAACCCAGGAGTCAACTCATGATCACACCTGACTCACAAAGGGAAACGGTTAGAGTCAAAATAGAAGATGAAGAACAGCAGAAGCAGCACGATGAGCAACTACTGAAGATGGTTGACAAGGAATTTCCTCAGTCATCATCTATACAAGCCATGAAAGGGCATGCTCAGAGGCTGTACACTCTCAGACACACATTTCAGTATCAAAAGGAGAGAGTGAGAGTATGGCCAGACCCCAAGGTGAGTTCTAGAATCCACAAAAGATCCATTCCACATAGATACAATGGCCAGGTTAGAAAAACAATAGACTCTACAATCATGTTGGCCATTGTAGTCTCACCCTGGGAAATAATCGATGAATTCAAGAAGGCTCATCAATCAAAAATGACCCCTCAAGCCTTACTGGAAAACAAGATGATGAAAAAGGGGTTATTATATAAGAAGCTTGAAGACATTAAGAAGAATGAGCTCCAGTTACTTCTTGAGGGCACTCATCCTGATGAATTTGTCTATAGGGAGATAACTACTGTGGAGTTGAAGAATGGCAGGACTGTAAAGTACTTATCTAAGTACTATGGTCCAGAGTTCTTCTTTGAAGGAGGAGTAGAAGAACTCTCCAAGGAGGAACAGGTTGTTCTCCTTGAGGCCTATGTTCGAGAGTCGTACAGACTCATCATGGGGAAGTAGATCTCATGAATGGGATAACAAATCTGTGTCCAGTTCCCCAAAACAGAGTTCCCATTCATACCTTGCCAAACAGATCTCTGAGATTTCTTCCCAGGCCAGTGCTTATATGGGTCATCTTCTCAACTGATCAAGAAGGAAAAAGACCAACCATTCTGCCAACAATAAGTGGGACCTCAATAAAGTTAAAGGTTTTGGCTGCATTGGTTCAGGGGGAGTTTGTTGGACCAAAAGAACCAATGAGCCGATCAGAAAAACCTTTAAGTCCCACAACATCACAACAACTACTGAAGACCACAACAGCTGAAGACAACAGCTGATTACAAAGTCTGAAAACACAAAGTCTGAAGACAATCTGAAGACACAAGTGCTGAAGACAAAGTCTGAAGACACAAGTGCTGAAGACAAAGTCTGAAGACACAAGTGCTGAAGACAAAGTCTGAAGACACAAGTGCTGAAGACAAGTCTGAAGACACAAGTGCTGAAGACAAAGTCTGAAGACACAAGTGCTGAAGACAAAGTCTGAAGACACAAGTGCTGAAGACCAAAGTATCAAACGTTGTCACAACAGCTGAAGAGGTCTTCTTCAGTAGTTGTGATGGTTTACCTTTCAGTAGTTTCTTTATTTCAGTATGTGTAAAACAACTGAAGAGTATGTTCTTCAGTTGTTATTGTTTCAGTAGTTTTATGTTTTTCAGTAGTTGTAGTAACTGATAACACTTAGTATTTTTGTAAGAAGATGTCAGCTGTTTTGACATCTTCAGTAGTTGTGTTTCAGTTGGAATAATTCTGTTAGATGTCACTATCAAGTGACATCAGCAGACGTCACATCTCTTATATAAGAGGTGTCGACCTAATTGTAAGTGTGACATTCCGTTACCACGAAAGCGAATATTGAATGAAATTTATCTGCAGAATTCTCTCTATCTATAACCGTCTGTGTTCTTACATTGAATATCTTTTTGTTCTTGTGAATTGGCTAATTCATTGTTAGAATTCCGCTGCTATACTCTCTAATCAATCAAACGTAGATCACTGATCCTAACACAACCTTTTCTCTACCTAATATATCTTCCTCGGATATCGCACTAACATCCTAGGGTGCATGTATTACAAACCATTTACCACCAATGTCCTTCTTTCTCGTCATGTCATAATTGATGAGAGCAATTATTCGTTAATTAAGCCTAAACTTCCTTCCTCCTCTTGATTCATTATGATGACACCATGCCATCACTTATTAACATCTCTAGTACTTTATAAGACCCGATGCAAACTACACCACAACCACCTATGCCACTCCTTCCAGTGACTCAATCTTCATACACCTCTAACCTATTTTAATCACTTACACTCAAGCCCTAAAGAATCGTAATTGTCCTACTCACCATAAAAAAATTTGAATTTGATGAATAAAATGATACTACTTATCACTGTCCACTTTAATGCCAAATCTCCATTTCATACCATGATAAAATCTGTGTAAGGCTAGTAACAACAATTTTTCACGCCCTTGATTATAGAAACAAGATATAAGTCGGAAGAAAAATTATATCTTTGAATAAACTATTTGATTGAATAACACAAAAACAAGATGAAAAACTAAAATCAAATCCGTAGCATTAAAGCACAAAAACATAAAATTTACTATCTTTATTTAATATGTGAAGCATGTTTTTCTAAAAAGTATTCCCTCGTTTCTATTAGTTATAATCATGATTTTTGTCTTTAGAAACTTAATTGGTTAAAGAGTAAATTACACTGATCATTCCTGAGTTTTTCTGAAATTTCACTTTTCGTTTCTAGAATTTAAAAATTATAGATTTAGTCCTAAGGTTTGAAAAAATGCAACACTTTTCGTCCCTAGCCCTAAGGTTAAAATACTTCGTTAAATGAGTGTGAAATTACCCTTCTACCCTTTTTTTAAAAATAGTTTATTTAAACAATACTTTAATATACTTAAAAACATAGACCTACCCCACCCTAACCCACCCATCCATATTTCTTATTTCTCTCTGTAACCCCAACAAACCACCACCATACGCCTTATAACCACCACCACCACCACCACCACCACCACACCCCATCCGATCGACATCCACCACCACCACCGCATACACCAATAGCTGGTAGCCACCACTATCGTACCAACCTTCTCCACCTTTCTTTTTCTTCTTAACCACCGCCATACACTCCATCTCCACCAACACCTCCACTATCACACATGCAACTCCTTGATCAAATCCTATAGTCACTTTCGCAAAACCATAACATCCTATTACTTATTATCACTAACAACCTTCTCACCACCCCCAAACCAAACCTTCACCCCAACTGAATCCTCAAAATTCCCTTCCCTTGTTTATACCAAAATGCTACCGGAGTGTACCTCTTGCACCAGTTAGCTCTGTGTATGTATGATACCAATAAGAAGCTAAAAAGTCCAAATGTTCTTGTTGTTTTATAGTTTTATAGAGTCATATTATGACAGGAGATGATGGTGGTGGTAAGTGGGATGATGGTGAGGTATGGTGCGATGGTGGCTGCGACAAGGTGCGACGCTAGAAGTGACAAGGTGCGATAGTGGTGGCGAAGGTCCGACGACGGTGGTGGTGAAGGGAAGACTTTGAAAAGGGGCAACGGGTGGGGTACTAGGGTGGGTTATGATTATAATAATAGTAATAACAATAATAACGACAACGACAATGAAAACAAAAACGAAAATAACAATGACAACGACAACGACAATGGCAATCATAATCACAATCACAATCACAATCACAATCACAATCACAATCACAATCACAATCACAATCACAATCACAATCACAATCACAATCACAATCACAATCACAATCACAATCACAATCACAATCACAATCACAATCACAATCACATCACAATCACAATCACAATCCAATCACAATCACAACACAATCACAATCACAATCACAATCACAATCACAATCACATCACAATCACAATCACAATCACAATCACAATCACAATCACAATCACAATCACAATCACAATCACAATCACAATCACAATCACAATCACAATCACAATCACAATCACCAAATCACAATCACAATCACAATCACATCACAATCACAATCACAATCACAATCACAATCACAATCACAATCACAATCACAATCACAATCACAATCACAATCCAATCACAATCACAATCACAATCACAATCCAATCACAATCACAATCACAATCACAATCAAATCACAATCACAATCACAACACAATCACAATCACAATCACAATCACAATCACAATCACAATCACAACACAATCACAATCACAATCACAATCACAATCGCAATCACAATCACATCACAATCACAATCACAATCACAATCACAATCACAATCACAATCACAATCACAATCACAATCACAATCACATCACAATCACAATCACAATCACATCACAATCACAATCACAATCACAATCACAATCACAATCACAATCACAATCACAATCACAATCACAATCACAGTCACAATCACAGTCACATCACAATCACAGTCACAGTCACAATCACAATCACAGTCACAGTCACAATCACAATCACAGTCACAGTCACAATCACAATCACAGTCACAGTCACAGTCACAGTCACAGTCACAGTCACAGTCACAGTCACAGTCACAGTCACAGTCACAATCACAATCACAATCACAGTCACAGTCACAATCACAATCACAATCACAATCACAATCACAATCACAATCACAATCACAATCACAATCACAATCACAATCACAATCACAATCACAATCACAATCACAATCACAATCACAATCACAATCACAATCACAATCAAATCACATCACAATCACAATCACAATCACAATCACAATCACAATCACATTCACAATCACATCACATCACAATCACAATCACAATCACAATCATAATCACAATCACAATCACAATCACAATCACAATCACAATCACAATTATAGTAACAGTAATAGTAACAGTAACAGTAACAATAACTATAAAAATAACTATAACTATAACTATAACAATAACGATAACAATAACGATAAGAATAACGATAATGATAACGGTAACAATAATAATAATAATAATGATAACGGTAACGGTAATATGTCACACCCTCAAAATTCACGTGCGGAGTTTTACCACGTGGCGTCTAAACAAACTAGGAACACAGTCGCTAGTTACTCAGAACTGAGTTAATGACGTGCTGGACCTGTGCTATGATCTTAATGACAACTTGAGTTAACGACTTAAGAATAACATATTAAAATTTTATCTCCCCCAAAAGAGAGTGTATAAAAAGTGTGGGGCATGAACTCACCTCGTGCGCAACGAACAATAACAAAGAAAACCGACGATGAATGGAATGACAACCTTCAAAGATTATTTAGAACACACAAGTACATAAGTACGTATACACAGAAAGCTTAACAACCCTAAGTTAACCTAGTTTACCTCTCTGACCCGTTAGTGACATATTAATTGAAATATCATTTAATCTAGCGTATCAACTTAGCATACATGAATATCATACACGTTATCCACGTGTATCACATCATCACCCATGTCTACCAAGGTCATCATACAACTCGTTCAAATATCAAACAACAAACATGTCTAACACAATTATAAACACATTACAACTAACAATTCATACATGGAGTCTAATCATGCACTACATGCCATGTGAAGCCACTCATGACTTCACATCCTAAACCCTGCCAAAATTACTAAGTATGGGCCTCAGATTCGCATACATGTATGACAATCATAACCACATTCATCAATAAGATTCATTCTAACCAAAATACACAATAAAGATCAATTCAAATCCCAAACAAGATTCCATAATCACTAACTGCAGGACCGGTGAAGGGGGTTCACTTACAACACAACAACACAAGAGGAGATTTACTAAACTCAAACAAACATAAACTGGATTAACCATAATAAAGACACTAAGAACACAAGTAATGTAAAAGACAGAACACAAGTATATGGTTATGAAGAATGTAGTATATTGCTTTCTCTATGTTCTATTACAAGTGTTACAAATCATATCAATAAAGTTACAAGAACATGAGATACTTGTACTACATCCTACAGCCGGCCATACTATGAAAGCCAGCTGGATACAATTGACTAGACTCAAAACAAAATCAATTGAAAAGTCAAAAAGGCAGATTGCCTTATTGACTTTGTGACTATGACATGCCATAGCTCACATCCTTATCTATTACAAAAAGGATAAAGTACATGAAGTAGAAAGTTACAGACTCAACCTCAATGTATAGTTACCAAAAGCATGGACCTTTTCACCAATTCATGTAAGTTGGTGACTTTACAAAGGTGCAGCGGAAAGCTGTCCAGCTTTATGGAATAGTACATCAGATAAAGCATATTACTAAAAGTCTTCGAAAGAAATCTGTCTTCAAGAGTTGTGGCTTCGGAAGACTTGTCTCTGAAGCTTCGGAAGACTTCATCTTTGGCTTTGGAAGATATTGGTCTTGGCTTCAGAAGATTTCACACATAGAATATTTTTATTGCATATGTGAAACTTCCAAAGCATTCTTCTTTAGTACTTATGCAGCATACATGTAGAAAGTCTTTGGTTGCTTTAGCCTCTATGCATATTCTCTACACTAACCACGATTCATCATCATGTATAATCACCAAAATCCAAATTCCTTATATGATCAACCAAGCATCCAAACAACTCAATTAACATATTCTATCCGATTAAACATCATCAAATCATTCTAACATGATCCTAACATCACAATCATGCCTAAATCATCATATCCAATGTTCTTCAAAAATAAAGTTTCCCTTTTGGGAAAGAAATCTCCAAAAGCTATCTAACATCCAATTCATTCATAATTTCATCAACTTTATACCTCCAAGTTCATAGCATTTATTCTAACATGATAACTATAACTAAATCATCAAAATTCCCAATCACTATTGTACACCCAGTTATTTTAAAGTCAAAGAAAGAAAAATAAGTAAAGAAAAGAACGAAAAGAAATAAAACCCAAGTCTAGGGGTAAAAAGTGTCCAAAAGGACAAAATGTTTGAAAAGTGGGTGTAAAAGGTGGTATGGCCGCCCATATGTCACCTACACACTAATTTTTAGGTTTTAGAGAGAGAGAGTAGCTGGGAGCGGCAAAATCTCGGCTTTAAAGAAGAACAAGAAGAAAGAATTCGAATTCAAGGAAAGAATTCATGCTTTTATGGTGTTCTTAACCGGTCATATCCTCTGGTTTATGCTTATGTGTGTTTGTATGTGTTCGGGTATGTTGTTTTTAGTGGGTTCTAAGCGGTTGAATTCAATTGCAAACGAGTTTGGAGGAAGCCATACTCAAGAGCTGCAAAGGTGAGTTCTAGGACCCCTCTTTTACTGGGTTTTAACTAATTTTAGGGCTAGAAATGCATGAACGTATGTTTTTGTTTAACTGAGTTTTGGACCCGTATGCTTGAATGTGTGTATGATGATGGTATGATGTGATGTGTGACTATGTTCACGCTTGAGGATGTATGATTGTGTTCTAAGGCTTAGAGGGTAAGATTTAAGCTTAGAACCTGATGAATGGTGCATGGAAAATGATGTTTTAGACCCACTTGATAAGTCTTTGAATCTGCTTAAGTGTTTGGAAGTAAATACGGATGAACATTAACCAATAGGTAAGTCAATGCGGGTGAAGTCAATGCGGATGAAGTCAATGCGGATGAACATTGACTAAGTGCAGGAAATGCGGATGAGCAAAGTAAGTCAATGTGGATGGAGTGAGTCAATGCGGATGAGCATTGACTAAGTATAGAAATGCGGATGAGCAAAGTAAGTCAATGCAGATGAAGTGAGTCAATGCGGATGAAGTGAGTCAATGCAAATAAGCATTGACTAAGTATAGAAATGCGGATGGCAAATGCGGATGAACTATAGCCAATGCAGATGAACAGTAGGAATTGCGGATGACTATAGCAAATGCGGATGAACACTTAGAAAATTCTGACTTTTTGGGAGAAAAAAGGAGTAATGTAGGCTTTGACCTAGGAAGTTCCCGGGGGTTATGAAAGTTGACTTTTGTGGTCAAAGATGGTATATTGGGCATGTAATGTATTGTGATTGATGGTTATGCATGATGATGATGATGTTGCATGGTTATGCATGATGTATGTATGTATGTATGATGCCCTACATGATGATGTATGAATGATATGTTTATGTTCCTTGTGATGTTGTATGATTATCTTTCCTATGGCTTTACGTGTTATGATAATGAATGAATGACCGAAGTATTATGTAACGTAAAGTGAAAGATAATGAAAAAGGAACATGATGAATGAATGCATGCATTGATGAATGAATGTAAGAAAGGCTTGCAAGCAAATGTATGGAGGTTCACACCCAATGAAGGGTGTTAGCTTAACTGTGTGTGGGTTAGCTACCCCAGAAGGATGCATACTGGGGTCTAATCTTTGTGATTGACCATACGTATGGGATCCTTATCGCTTGCCCTAGGTACTGGAGCCAGCTTCGTGCACAATGTTTGAGGTCTATAAAAGACCTCAGGCCCAGTTACCCGCTTCGTGCATAATGTTCGGGGTATAGTATATGCATTGATCCAGAATGAAAGAGAAAAGTTAGACGGTGAATGTACTTACCCTAGATCTGGTGTCAGCTTCGTGCACAATGTTCGAGGTCTATGAAAGACGTCAAGCCCAGTTACCCGCTTCGTGCACAATGTTCGGGGTAATGTACATTTCACTGGAAGTAATGATGAATGAATGAAAGTATGAACGAATGAATGACGAATATAATAATGATATTATCTGTATGTACGTACAATGTATGATCACGAACGAATGTAAAGTATAATATGTTTTTATGAGAAATGATGGTTTTATGAAAGAAAAGTAAGTTTTATTATAAACTAGAACTCACTTAGCAACGCTGACTTTTATGCATTTTCCAGTTGGCAGGTGAGCATTGCTGAGGATGGCACGAGGCGGCTGCTTAGCTCTTTTGGATGGCATCCATATATTTAAGGCTTTTGTGATGTAATACAATAATGTAATTTTGTAACCGGCAAACGATGCATTATTTTGCAAAAGTTTTTATGATGAAATGAAATGCCATTTGTTCTATGTTTCTGCTGCAATGTTTTGATGATTAAATGCAAAGTATATGTTTTATGTGCGATGAATTACCAACTGTAAGTGTCCCGGGAACGAGGCCTTACAAGTTGGTATCAGAGCCAAAGTTAAAGAGAAATGGGTAAATTTTCAAATTAACCTTAACTTAAACTGAGAATGGGATGGATAGGGAATGGGATGCCAATCTGAGTAGCTGCGTGCCATCAGGTATTTTTGTAAAGATAACTGGTTTTATGTGCGCATGGTATGTGATTATTGTTGTATGTAGATTTAAATACTGATGTAGTCAGGACAGGTAATGCTTGGGGTATGAAAAGTAAAGTAAGTGGCTAATCACAACTGGCTACTGTAATTAGGGACTTACTATACTTGCCATAAACTAAGCCGTTTCCTTGAATGACCGTATTAGTGTTTAAATCTTTCAGTGTGAGTTAGAGGGTGGTCGGTGGTAGGTTATCTAAAGCTTCGCGTGGTGGTGGACGTGATGCTGAACCACGAGTTATGAGAGGAAGGCCTAGGGCTGAAAAGGTGGTTCATGAAGAACCATAAACCCCTCATCTGGAGGGTGGAGATGAGAGTGGTAACCTGAGAGCCTCAGTGAATGAGGTAGTTGTGGAAGAAGTGCATCAAGTCATGCAAAAAATCCTACCGTCTGTGGTGACCGAAGTGATAAAGGCAGTTAGAGAGGGGGAGAGAAGGGAAAGGAGTGGACCTACGGGCGAAAAAGACAGCCCGAGGCTGAGACGGTTCCGTCTGATGATGAAGAAGAGGAGGAAGAAGCAGAGCCTGCGCGGGAGGCAGTGCGAGGCTGTAACTACGGGGTGTTTATGAGATGCAAGCCCCCTACTTTTGATGGAAACGGCACCGCCACTGCTGCTCACCAGTGGGTGAGGGAAATGGAGGCTGTACTTGATATCAGCGAGTGCCGAGAGGACCAGAAGGTTAAGTTTGCTACCCACTCTTTTATGGACTCAGCTCTATGCTAGTGGGACAATATTGTCCAAGCTGAAGGCAGCAGGGCCATTAGAAGAATGAGATGGTCCAAACTAAAGAAGTTGGTGATTGAGGAGTTTTGTCCTCACCGGGAAATGGACAAGGTTGAAAGGGAGTTTTTGCAATTTGAGGCGGGAATGATGACACACCAAGAGTACACCATAAAGTTCAATGAAATGGCACGTCTGGTGCCGGATCAGGTGACACCTCTATCTCGAAAGATCAAGAGGTATATTCAGGGTTTGCACTTGACATTCGCAGGCACATGATTGCCGCCCAACCAAGCACGTTTAGGTCGGCGGTGGATTTGGCAGGAAGGTTATATGACGAAAGGAGTGTGGTGGTGGTGGTTGAAGGTAGTCAGACGAGTGGAGGTGATAGAAACTGGAACGGGAAGAGGTTTGGTCGGGGTGGTGCCTCGACGAGTAACAAGAAGGCTCGAGTGGATGACCGCCGTGTGGTCACATCAAGTGCGGGGTTGAAAAAGTGTGGCAAGTGTGGGAAGGAGCATGGTGGCGAGTGTAGATGGGGGTTGAATGTTTGTTTCAAGTGTGGGAAGCCTGGTCATATGGCTAGAGACTATGGAGGTATGAAGTGTTTCGACTGCGGGGGAAGTGGTCATATGAGCTGGGAGTGTAAGAAGCCAAGAGTTGAGGGTTCTGGGGTGAAGAAAACTGGAGGTGAAGGACCAAGGGCGTGTGCCAGAGCATTCACAATGACATAGGAGGAAGCTAGGATGCACCCTGATGTCGTGTCCGGTACGTTTCTGGTGAACCAAACTTTAGCTTATGTGCTATTTGATTCTGGTGCTAGTAAGAGTTTTGTTTCTGCTGCTTTCTATGCTAAGTTGCCTGTTAGTAGTAGACGTATTGATGCGCCCTTCGATGTAGAAACTACCATAGGTAAGTCTACCCGGATTTCCGAGATGATAGAGAACTGTGACATGGAACTCGAAGGTCATAAGTTCCTTGTCAGACTGTTTGTGATGACCTTGGGTGGGTTCGATTTGGTTCTTGGGATGGTTTGGTTAGCAGACTTCGAGGCGAACATTGTGTGTCACAAGAAGATGATTCAGCTATCAACGCCTGACGGTAGTTCGGTGACGGTTTATGGTGATCGGGTGACTTCGATTCCGAAGGTGATTTCAATGGTGGTGGCGGGAAAGTGTATGAGGCATGGATGTAGTGCCTACTTGGCCTATGTAAAGGATGTGGATACGCCAACACCACAACTATCCGATGTACCCGTGGTGTGTGACTTTCTAGACGTGTTCCTAGAAGATTTATTAAGAGTGCCACCTGACCGTGAGATTGAGTTCCAGATTGATCTGATACCGGGTGCCCAACCTGTTGCCAAGGCATCGTATCGATTAGCCCCGACAGAGATGAAAGAGTTGATGGGGTAGTTGCAAGAGCTGCTTGACAAGGGGTTCATCAGACCGAGTATCTCTCTTTGGGGTGCTTCGGTCCTATTTGTAAAGAAGAAGGACGGTAGTATGAGGATGTGTATTGACTACCGTGAGCTGAATAAGTTGGCAGTGAATACCGATACCCCTTATCGAGAATTGATGATTTGTTTCATCAGATCCAGGGTGCTAGTTTCGATCTGGTTACCATCAGTTGAAGGTGAAGGAGCAAGATATCCCTAAAACAGCTTTCCGTATGCGCTATGGTCACTACGAGTTTCTTGTCATGTATTTTGGTTTGACCAACGCGCCGACTGCTTTTATGGATCTGATGAATCGTGTGTGTTAGCCGATGTTGGATAAATCAGTGATTGTGTTCATTGATGATATCCTGATTTATTTGAAGAGCGAAAATGAGCATGCCGGTCACATTCATAGTCTTTTATGGTGGTTCTGGAGACGTTGAGAAGGGAGAAGTTGTATGGAAAATTCTCCAAGTGCGCATTCTGGTTGCGCGAAGTTCAGTTCTTGGGTCATGTGGTGAATCCTGACGGGATTATGGTGGACCCGGCAAAGGTGGAGGCGGTTATGCAATGGAAGTCACCGAAGACGCCATCCGAGATTCGTAGCTTCTTGGGTTTGGCGGGCTACTATAGAAGATTCATTCAAGACTTTTCCAAGATCGCTTCTCCACTAACTAAGTTGACCCGAAAAGATGTGAAGTTCGTATGGGGTCAAGCTCAAGAGAAGGCATTCGAAGAATTGAAGGCGAGATTGACTCAAGCTCCTGTTCTGTCATTACCCGATGGGAGCGAAGATCTGGTAGTTTATTCTGATGCTTCTAACTCAGGATTGGGGTGCGTGTTAATGCAGAGAGGGAAGGTTATAGCCTATGCGTCCTGAAGTTGAAGGTTCATGAGGTACTACCCTACTCATGACTTGGAGCTAGCAGCCGTGGTCTTTGCACTAAAGATTTGGAGGCACTATCTTTACGTACGAAGTGCACCATTTTCACTAACCACAAGAGCTTGAAGTACTTCTTCGAGCAAAAGGATCTGAACATGAGGCAGAGGAGATTGTTGAGCTCATAAAAGACTATGATTGCGAGATCCACTACCATCCGG
The DNA here is from genome assembly GCA_025506515.1 of Flaveria trinervia. Classification (NCBI taxonomy): domain Eukaryota; kingdom Viridiplantae; phylum Streptophyta; class Magnoliopsida; order Asterales; family Asteraceae; genus Flaveria; species Flaveria trinervia. The sequence goes on from CM046443.1 coordinate 20,049,797, forward strand.
GCAAAGCAATGGTGGCGGATGCCCTGAGCCGAAAGGAGAGACCCGAGCCGATTCGGGTGAAAGCATATCAGCTGATCATGACCTCTGAATGATGAAGCAAGTCAAAGAGTTTTAATATGAGGCACTGAAAGAAGACCATCTTAACTCTGAAAGAATGAGGTCTGGTTGGGGAATTGGGTGAAAACACACTTGGTGTTAGAACCTGATTCGGCCGTGTGTGGATTCCTCGTTTTGGGGATCTACGGGTAAAGATTATGGACGAAGCTCATAAGACCGATACTCTATCCATCCCGGTGCCACAAAGATGTACCAAGACATGAAGAATGATTATTGGTGGCCAGGTATGAAGCGCGACGTGGTGGAGTATGTGAGTAAGTGCCTTACTTGCTTGCAAGTGAAGGCCGAGCATCAAAAGCCGTATGGGAAGATCCAACCTTTGGATATACCGGAATGGAAGTGGGAGCACATCACAAGGATTTCATTATAAAGCTGCCACGTACTCCAAAAGGGTATGATGCCATATGGGTGATTGTGGATCGTTTAACGAAAGAGTGCTCACTTCCTACCGATTCACGAGGCATATTCATCCGAGAGGTTACCTGACCTGTTCATCAGGAGGTTGTAACTCGTCACGGTGTGCCGGTGTCTATTGTGTCTGATCGTGACACCCGGTTTACATCTAAATTCTGGAAGAAATTCCACGACGCTGTGGGGGCGAGGTTACATATTAGTACGGTTTATCATCCCTAAACTGATGGTCAGTCAGAAAGGACCATTCAGACATTGGAGGACATGCTTCGGGCATGTGTGATTGATTTTGGTGGAAGTTGGGATGACCACTTACCGTTAGCCAAATTCTCGTACAACAATAGCTATCATGCCAGCATTGGCATGCCACCATACGAGATGCTATACGGTAGGAGATACAGAACACCCAGTTGTTGGGGTGACATTGGTCAGAAAGAGTTAGGAAGCGTCGAGGTAATCGAGGCTACGACGGAGAAGCTTGAGAAGATCAAGGCCTTCATGAAGGCAGCCAAAGATAGACAGAAGTCGTATGCCGATAAACAACATAGACCGATTGAGTTCCAGGTGGGTAACGGGTTATGTTGAAGGTCTCACCTTGGAAGGGTATTATTCGTTTCCGAATGGGGCAAGTTGAGCCCGAGGTACATAGGCCCTTTCCGAATCATTGCTCGAGTAGGAGAGGTAGCCTATAGATTAGAGTTACCCGACGAGTTAAGTGGAATTCACCCGACATTCCATGTATCTCATCTAAGAAAGTGCTTAGCCGATGAAGGCATGATTGTTCCACTGGAGGATATCGAGGTAGACGAACGGCTCAATTATATGGAGCAAACAGTGGCAATCATTGATCAAAAGGAAAAGAGGCTGAGGAATAAAGTGGTTCCCTTGTGCGTGTGCAGTGGAAGCACAGGAAGGGATTTGAGTCTACGTGGGAGACTAAAGAAGAGATGAGACAACATTACCCTCAATGCTTTGAGGAATAACAGGTTTCGATGACGAAACCCATATAAAGGGGGTGGACTTGTAACACCCAGTTTTTTTAAAGTCAAAGAAAGAAAAATAAGTAAAGAAAGAAGAAGGAAAAGAAATAAAACCCAAGTCTAGGGGTAAAAAGTGTCCAAAAGGACAAAATGTTTGAAAAGTGGGTGTAAAAGGTGGTATGGCCGCCCATATGTCACCTACACATGATTTTCAGGTTTTAGAGAGAGAGAGTAGCTGAGCGGAGCGGCAAATTCTCGGCTTTGAAGACGAACAAGAAGAAAGAATTCGAATTCAAGGAAAGAATCATGCTTTTATGGTGTTTCTTAGTGGTCATATCCTCTGGTTTATGCTTATGTGTGTTTGTATGTGTTCGGGTATGTTGTTTTTAGTGGGTTCTAAGCGGTTGAATTCAATTTGCAAACGAGTTTGGAGGAAGCCATACTCAAGAGCTGCAAAGGTGAGTTCTAGGACCCCTATTTTACTGGTTTTTAACTAATTTTGGGGCTGGAAATGCATGAATGTATGTTTTTATTTAATGAGTTTCGGACCCGTATGCTTGAATGTGTGTATGATGATGTATGATGTGATGTGTGACTATGTCATGCTTGAGGATGTATGATTGTGTCTAAGGCTTAGAGGGTAAGATTTAAGCTTAGAACTGATGAATGGTGCATGGAAAATGATTATGATGTTTTAGACCCACTTGATAAGTCTTTGAATCTGCTTAAGTGTTGGAAGTAATGTGGATGGAAAGGGTTAATGCGGATGAACATTAACCAATGGGTAAGTCAATGCGGGTGAAGTCAATGCGGATGAACATTAACTAAGTGCAGGAAATGCGGATGAGCAAAGTAAGTCAATGCGATGAAGTGAGTCAATGCGGATGAGCATTGACTAAGTATAGAAATGCGGATGAGCAAAGTAAGTCAATGCGGATGAAGTGAGTCAATGCGGATGAAAATTGACTAAGTATAGAAATGCGGATGGCAAATGCGGATGAACTATAGCCAATGGGGATGAACTGTAGGAAATGCGGATGATATAAACAAATACGAATGAACACTTAGAAAATTCTGACTTTTTGGGAGAAAAAGGAGTAATGTAGGCTTTGACCTAGGAAGTTCCGGGGGTTATGAAAGTTGACTTTTGAGGTCAAAGATGGTATATTGGGCATGTAATGTATTGTGATTGATGGTTATGCATGATGATGATGATGTTGGGTGGTTATGCATGATGTATGTATGTATGTATGATGCCCTACATGATGATGTATGAATGATATGTTTATGTTCCTTGTGATGTTGTATGATTATCTTTCCTATGGCTTTACGTGTTATGATAATGAATGAATGAACGAAGTATTATGTAACGTAAAGTGAAGATAATGAAAAAGGAACGCGATGATGAATGCATGCATTAATGAATGAATGTAAGAAAGGCTTGCAAGAAAATGTATGGAGGTTCACACCAAATAAAGGGTGTTAGCTCAACTGTGTGCGGGTTAGCTACCCCAAAAGGATGCACACTGGGGTCTAATCTTTGTGATTGACTATACGTATGGGATCCTTGTCGCTTGCCCTAGGTACTGGAGCTAGCTTCGTGCATAATGTTCGAGGTTTATCAAAGACCTCAGGTCCAGTTACCCGCTTCGTGCACAAAGTTCAGGGTATAGATATGGCATTGATCTAGAATGAAAGAGAAAAGTTAGATGGTGAATGTACTTACCCTAGGTACTGGTGTCAGCTTCGTGCACAATATTCGAGGTCTATGAAATACCTCAGGCCCAGTTACCCGCTTCGTGCACAATGTTCGGGGTAATGTACATTTCACTGGAAGTAATGATGAATGAAAGAAAGTATGAACAAATGAATGACGAAGATAATAATGATATTATCTGTATGTACATACGATGTATGATCACGAACGAATATAAAGTATAATATGTTTTATGAGAAGGATGGTTTTATGAAAGAAAAGTAAGTTTTATTATAAACTAGAACTCACTCAGCAACGCTGACTTTTATGCATTTCCAGTTGGCTAGTGAGCATTGCTGAGGATGGCACGAGGCGGCTGCTCAGCTCTTTTGGATGGCATCCATTTATTTAAGGCTTTTGTGATGTAATACAACAATGTAATTTCCTAACCGAAAAACGATGCATTATTTTGCAAAAGTTTTAATGATGAACTGAAATGCCATTTGTTCTATGTTTCCGCTGCAATGTTTTGATGATTAAATGCAAAGTATATGTTTTATGTGAGATGAATTACAGCTGTAAGCGTCCCGGAACGGGGCCTTACAATCGTGCATAAAAGTTTCTACTTTTAGTAAGTTACGACAAACACCTCAAATTCATGAGTTTTCTTGCACAATCCAAGTAGACTAACATCCAAACATTGTATCTACATCATATCATCATCAAACCATGAATTTCAAGAACAAAAAGTTCCTCTTAAGGTATGTAAGAACTACAATATCAATCTATGGATTTCTTGCATAATTAACATAATCCAACATTCATACAACATAATTAACATCATATTAACATCTACAATCATCAATTTCATGTTTTCATCACCAATTTCAAAACTAGGATTCATCAAGATCAAAGACTATGGAAAAATAATCAAACTAACTTTAGATGTGTAGAAATCAACAATTGAACTTGCTAATACCTTGTAATCCCTTGGAATTAATCAAAATCTACTTGATTTGGTGTTTTGAAAAAAAAATAAATGGTATAGGGTGTTTGGGGGTGAGTTGCGGCTGAATGAGGGTTTGTGGTGGGATTAGGGTTGTATTTTGGTAAAATTTGATTTATGGTAATTACAAAATAAACCCCTGATTTTTATTTTATCAAAACTAATCTTTTTAACAATTTTTAAATAGTTTTAGCAACAAGTTATAAGTATTATTAGTCAACAATAATAATCATAAACTTTACAATAAGTCACACAACACATCAAATATATATTTCACGTAGTCATTTTATCACATAAAATTCACAAAAAAAATATTTAAAATTTATAAATTCATAAATCACATAAGCACAAATAATAATCAACATTATTAATCAGATTATTATATTAAGTCACCAACGTTTAACGGCAACTAGTGTGTGCTCACGAAACGTGCATGCAAGACCTAATGGAACTAAACGGGTTTGGTAACGGAAAATTACCGGATGTCACATAATAAAATACGAATATTATATTAGTATTATCAGGTTTAGAGGTAAAATTGCCATTTTATAAATTTTAACGTAAAAAGCTAACGGACGTTTAACAAGGACTAAAGGTGTTACGTGCAGGATTGTTGAAGGGTTATAGTTACAACACAACAACACAAAGAGGAGATTAACTAAACTTTAATCAAACAGTAAACTGGATTAAAGAAGTGTTGAGATACTAAGACACAAGTAATGCAAGAGAGACAGAACACAAAGAACACAAGTGTATGGTTTTCAAGAATGTAGTATATTGTCTTCTCTATGTTCTATTACAAGTGTCACAAAAGCATATTCGAAAGATACAAGAACATGAGATACTTATCTACATCCTACAGCCGGCTATACTTTGAAAGCCAGCTCGATAAAACTGACTAGACACAAACAAAATCAATTGTAGACTCAAAGGCAGATTGCCTTTGACTTGTGACTATGACATGCCTCAATGTACAGTTACCAAAAGCATAGAGTAGAAAGTTACAGACTCAAGACCTCAATGTATAGTTACCAAAAGCATAGACCTTTTCACCAACTCATGTTAGTTGGTGACTTGCAGAGGTGTAGCGGAAAGGTGTCCAGCTTTATGAAATAGTACATCAGATAAAGCATGTTACTAAAAGTCTTCGGAAGAAATCTGTCTTTATGAGTTGAAGCTTCGGAAGTGTAACACCCCGAAATTTCTATTTAAACAAAAGGAAAAGAAAAGTAAGTGGAAGGAATGGAAATTTTTCACAAGTAGAGGGAGATAAAGTGTACAAAGTACAAATCTTAATATTTTAAGATTTTAAAGGGCATGGTCGTCCATATCAAGCAGAAGGCTGCTTGATCTCGGAAGAAGAAGAGAGAGAAAGAGAGCTCAGTTCTAGAGAGAGAAAGAGCAAGAAGAAGCTGAAAAGGGTAAGTCTTCTCTTCTTTGAGCTTGGTTTCAGTTGAGTATTGAGTTCTTGACTGAACTTCTGGTTGTTTAGAGCTTACTTTCGGGATTCAAGGAGTTGAATCGAAGTGGGTCTTGAACGGGAAGAGTGTTGCTCAAAAGTTACTGAAGGTGAGTTTCTAGAACCCCTCTTTTACGGATTTTCAACTGATTTGGGGCTATTATGCATACTAAGTAAACGTTTTTAAAGAAACTGTGGCCTTACAGCTTTATGTACGAATTTTGTATGTATGTATGCATGTTATAGTGTAGATTATGGGTTATAGATGATGTTTAGCATGCTTTGATGGCCTTATTATGTTAGATCTATGTTTGGGTATGCTTAGAATGATCATTGGGTGAAATGGGTAGCATAAAAAAGATTTCAGAATGTCTGATGAACATGAACAGTGGTTCATGCGCCCAAACAGTTGTCCATGCGTCCCGCATGAGTGACCAGACACCTAATTGTTGGCCATGCGCCCAAGGGTGGGTCATGCGCCTAAATAGTGGCCCATGCGCCCAGCATGTTGGCCCATGCGTCTAAGTGTTGGCCATGCGCCTAAATAGTGCCCATGCGCCCAAGTGAGAAAAGGCTAAGTGTGGACCATGCGCCTAAATAATACCCATGCATCCCAGAGATGGAACGGCTAAGTGTTGGCCATGCACCCAAGGGTTGGCGATGCGCCTAAATAGTGCCCGTGCGCCCAAGTGAAATGTTAAGTGTTGATGCGCCTAAACAGGGCAGAAACGCCCAAATAGTGCCCATGCACCCAGACTGTTTTATACTTAGAATTTTCATGCCCATGCGCCTAGAAGGACCCATTCACCCACTTTGGACTTGAGGTTTTCCAAGTGGTTTTAAGGGGTAATATGGGGAGATAGGCCTTATTATGATGTGATGGCTTATGCGTGTTATGCATGTATGATGTGCCTGTATTGGTGTATGTATATGATTGTGTATATGTTCCTTATTATTTTATATGTCTTCCTTGGCTTTGCGTTGAACGTTAACGAATGTAATGAAAGTATTATGTAATGTAAAGTGGAAGATAATGAAAAGAGGAATGTAATGAATGAATGCGAGCATAAACGAATGAATGAGAGATAGGATGGCTTGCGAAGAAAGGAAGGAGGTTCACAACTCACTAAGAGTCGTTAGCTCAACTGTGTGTGTTATAGCGTGCGATTCTGGCTAAATCCTGAGAGTTCTCACACACAGGGGATTCGGTCTTCATGACCACTCCGATGGTGTGATTGGTGTGATATGTGCGATGGACGGCATAAGGATAGCGTGCGATTTTGGCTGCCTCATTTGGTTTTTATAGCGTGCTATCTTGGCTAACCCATGAGATAGCGTGCGATTCTGGCTTCCTTAGGTGTGCGATCCGTGTGATCTGTACTTTGGGTACAATGATGTGAGGGTGCGATTTGAGCTAAAGTGTGCACGCAAGGGTTCCAGTCTTTGTGACTGACCTTCGGTGTTGTTACCTACTTCGGTAGGGGTGTTGTTACCTACTTCGGTAGGGGTGTTGTTACCTACTTCGGTAGGGGTGATGTTACCTACTTCGATAGGGGTGTTGTTACCTACCTCGGTAGGGGTGTTGTTACCTACTTCGGTAGGGGTGTTGTTACCTGAGTTATGTATAACTTCGGGGGTGTGGCATAAAGCCAAGCATATGTATGAGGTGAGCGAATCTGTGTCACAATAGACTCGAAAGAGATCCGTGTCGCGTATCCCGGTACTGTGTCAGTCTTCGAACATGAGTCGGGGGTTTGTGTGTCAGGCCCCGGCATAGTATCAGTCTTCGGACATGAGTCAGGGACATTGCATGAGACGAGATGATGAGGTGAGTATCAGTGTTTGGACATGAGTCGCGGATATTGCATGAGACGAGATGATGAGGTGAGCGACTTTGTGTTGCAACAGACTCGGATGGAGTTCAATCCCTATGATTGACTCGAATGGGATCTTTGTCGCGTATCACGGTGCTGTGTTAGTCTTTGGACATGAGTTGGGGGTTTGTGAGCAGGCCCCGGCATAGCATCAGTCTTCGGACATGAGATATTGCAAGAGACAAGATTCGTGTGATAAGATAAATGAACAAAAGATAATGTATGAAAGAATGAACGTAAATGAATTATTGTAATAATGTATTGAACAGGATCCCTATCATTCGACCTCAGTAATCGTGGCTGAGTGCCACGAAGAGGGTAAAGTCTGACCGGATCTAGAATGAGAAGTGAACGATAATGTAATACATTGAATGAACAAGTTAACGAACGTGATGATGGAAGATAATAATGATATTATCTGTATGTACGTATGTTGCATGATCACGAACGGTTGTATAGTATTGTATGTTTTGAAAGAACGGATTTTAACAAAAGTAATGTATTTTATTATTAAAACTAGAACTAACTCAGCGTCGCTGACTTTTGTATGCATGATAATTGGCAGGTATGTTGATGCTGAGGAGTTGCAGGCATGGATGCATAAGCTACTGGGAGCATTTTGAGGCTGGCATCCGTATTTTGACATGTCTTGTATTTTGAGAAAGAAACAAATGTTGTAAATGACATGTTTTTAGTTATTAATAAATGTTTTAAATTCCGCTGCAAAATTAATGTACATTTTATAATGTGTTAAGTGCGAAGAATCACTAGCTGTGAGGTGCCCGGGTACGGGGCCTTACAAGTTGGTATCAAAGCAAAAGTTTAAGTGAATTGGGTAAATATTTTGAAAAACCTAATCTTAAACTGAGAATGGGATTAAAAGGAAAAGGGATGCCAGTCCTAGTAGCTACGTGCCTGCAGCTAAAGGTTTTATGTAAACGTTTTATGTAAGTTATTGTTAACCGGCATTATGTGCGCATGTATGTGGCTTGTGTGCTTATGTGTAGATTTAGATACTGATGTAGTCGGGATAGGAAATGCTTGGGGTATGAAGAGTAAAGTAAGTGGCTAATCACAACTGGCCACTGTAATTAGGGACTTACTATACTTGACATAAACTGAGTTATTACCTTGAATGACCGTGTTAGTGTTTGAATCATATAGTGTGTTAGAAGATGGTTGGCGACAGATCTTCGAAAGCTTCACGAGGTGGAGGAAGTGGTGGACGTGGTGCTGAACCACGGGTCACAAGAGGAAGGTCTAGGGCTGAAGGAGCAGCCCATGAGGAACCCGAGACCCCTCATCAGGAGGGCGATGATGAGAACGCTAATCAGAGAGCCTCGATGAGAGAGGCAGTCAGGGAAGAAGTGCATCAGGCCATGCAGACAATCCTACCATCTGTGGTGACCGAAGTTATGAAGGCTGTTAAAGATGGGGAGAGACAGGAAAGGGGTAGACCTTCGGGCGAAAGGAGACGACCGAGACTGAGACGGTTTTCTTCGATGACGAAGAGAACGAAGAGGAAGAGCCTGCGCCGGAGGCGGCACGAGGCTGTAACTATGGGGCGTTTCAACGATGCAAGCCCCCAACTTTTGATGGAAATGGCACTGTTGCTGCTGCCCACCGATGGGTGAGAGAGATGGAAGCTGTATTGAATATTAGCGAGTGCCGGGAGGATCAGAAAGTAAAGTTTGCTACCCATTCTTTTGTGGACTCGGCTCTGTGTTGGTAGGACAATATAGTCCAAGCCGAGGGTAGCAGAGCTATCGGGAGGATGCGATGGCCAGAGTTGAAAAGGTTGGTGATTGAGGAATTCTGTCCTCACCGTGAGATGGATAAAGTGAAAGAGAGTTCTTGCAACTGGAGGCGGGAACCCTGACACATCAACAATACACCACGAAGTTCAAAGAGATGCCACGTCTGTGCTGGATTAGGTGACACCTCTTTCGCAAAAGATAAAGAGGTATATTCAGGGCTTGCCGGTGGACATCCGTAGGCACATGATCGCCGCTCGAACGAGCACGGTTAGGTCAGCGGTCGATTTGGCGGGAAGATTGTATGATGAAAGATCTGTGATGGCGACTGAAAGTAGCAAGAAAGGAGACAGTGATCAAGGATGGAATGGAAGCGATTGGAACGTGGCGGAACCGCTCCAGGTGACAAAGGTGCACGAGTGGATGATCAGCGTGTGATCATAACTGGTGCGGGGTCGAAAAGGTGTGACAAGTGTGGACACATGCACCCCGGGGAATGCAAGCTGGGGGGCAATGTCTGTTTCCGATGTGGGAGGACTGGACATGTGGCGAAGAACTGCGGTATGGGGAGGTGTTATTCCTGTGGTGAGGAAGGTCACATGAGCAGGGATTGCAAGAAGCCGAGAGCGGAAGGTTCGGGAACGAAGAAGGTCGGAGGAAGCTCTGGTATGAGGAAGGAGAACAGAGGGTGAGGGCTAGAGCCTTCGCTATGACCGGGAGGAGGCTAGGTCAGACTCTGAAGTAACGTTAGGTACGTTCTTGCAAGTTTAGATTATTGCATCTATGCTTTAATTGTAACGCTAGTAGTAGTTTTGTTGCCGCTATTTTTTGTGATGTTGCACGTTAGGGGTAGGAAGATTGATGAGCCCTTCGATGTAAGAATTGCTATTAGTAAGTCTACCAGGTTACCTAATGCCCTAAAGGATTGCGCGATAGAATTGAGAAAGAGCACTTGTTCCTGCTAGGCTGTTCAAGACGAATATAGGTAGGTAGACATGCATCTCCAAGTGAGTTGATCAGTAGTCTATGACTCAAACCCCAAGTGTTGCAAAAGATATATTGCTCAACCATGCGAAACTAGAGTTCGGTGACGACCTACGACAGTGAAGTATGAGGAAGGTTTCGACCAGGAAAGCAGATTGCTTGGTTTGGAGTCGAGTAAAGCTAATATTAAAGTGTAGAGGGTCATTCCTAGTTGTTGCTCAGGTAGGAGAAGTGTCACATCAACTGGAGCTACCCGATGGGTTAAGTGGAATTCATATGATGTTCCATGCATCTCGTCTAAGAAAGAGCTCAACCGATGGGGATACGATCGTGCTACTAGAGAATACTGAGATGGATAGAGTAACCAACCACAAGGAGCAACTGGTGACCATTACTAATAAGAGGAAGAGAATAGACTAAGGAGGATGATGGTTTCACTTGTGCAGGTGCAGTGAAGCCCAAAGGGATCTGAGTTTAAATGCAAGATCAAAGAAGAGGTGAGACAGTATTACCCGTAACTGTTCAAGAAGCGACAGGTTTCGGGGACGAAACCTCTTTAAGGGGGGTAGACTTGTAACACCCTGAAATTTCTATTTAAACAAAAGGAAAGAAAAGTAAGTGGAAGGAATGGAAATTATGCACAAGTAGAGGGGGGTAAAGTGTACAAAGTACAAATCTTAATATTTTAAGATTTTAAAAGGCATGGTCGTCCATATCAAGCAGAAAGCTGCTTGATCTCGGAAGAAGAAGAAAGAGAAAGAGAGCTCGACTCTAGAGAGAGAAAGATCAAGAAGAAGCTGAAAAAGGTAAGTCTTCTCTTCTTTGAGCTCGGTATCAGTTGAGTATTGAGTTCTTGACCGAAGTTCTGGTTGTTTAGAGTTTACTTTCGGGATTCAAGGAGTTGAATCATAGTGGGTCTTGAACGGGAAGAGTGTTTCTCAAAAGCTGCTAAAGGTGAGTTTCTAGAATCCCTCTTTTACGGATTTTCAACTGATTTGGGGCTATTATGCATACTAAGTAAACGTTTTTAAAGAAACCGTGGACTTACAGCTTTATGTACGAATGTTTTATGTATGTATGCATGTTATAGTGTAGATTATGGGTTATAGATGATGTTTAGCATGCTTTGATGACCTTAGTATGTTAGATCTATGTTGGGTATGCTTAGAGTGATTATCGGGTGAAATGGGTAGCATAGAAAAGATTTCAGAATGTCTGATGAACATGAACAGTGGTTCATGCGCCCTAACAGTTTTCCACGCGTCCTGCATGAGTGACCAGACGCCTAAGTGTTGGCCATGCGCCCAAGGGTGGGTCATGCACCTAAATAGTGGCCTATGCGCCCAGCATGTTGGTCCATGCGTCTAAGTGTTGGCCATGCGCCCAAGGGTTGGCCATGCGCCTAAATAGTGCCCATGCGCCCAAGTGAGAAAAGGCTAAGTGTGACCATGCGCCTAAAAAGTGCCCATGCATCCTAGAGATTGAAACGGCTAAGTGTTGGCCATGCGCCCAAGGGTTGGCCATGCACCTAAATAGTGCCCATGCGCCCAAGTAAAATGTTAAGTGTTGATCCGCCTGAACAGGGCAGAAACGCCCAAATAGTGCCCATGCGCCCAGACTGTTTTATACTTGGAATTTTCATGCCCATGCGCCTAGAAGGACCCATGCGCCCACTTTGGACTTGAGGTTTTCCAAGTGGTTTTAAGGGGTAATATGGGGAGATAGGCCTGATTATGATGTGATGGCTTATGCGTGTTATGCATGTATGATGTGCTTGTATTGGTGTATGTATATGATTATGTATATGTTCCTTATTATGTATGTATGTCTTCCCTTGGCTTTGCATTGAACGGTAACGAATGTAATGAAAGTATTATGTAACGTAAAGTGGAGGATAATGAAAAGAGGAACGTAATGAATGAATGCGAGCATAAACGAATGAATGAGAGATAGGATGGATTGCGAAGAAAGGAAGGAGGTTCACGACTCACTAAGAGTCGTTAGCTCAACTGTGTGTGTATTATAGCGTGTGATTCTGGCTAAACCCCGAGAGTTCTCACACACAGGGGGAGTCGGTCTTCGTGATCACTCCGATGGTGCGATTGGTGCGATATGTGCGATGGACGGCATAAGGATAGCGTGCGATTTTGGGTGCCTCATGTGGTTTTTCTAGCGTGCGATCTTGGCTAACCCATGAGATAGCGTGCGATTCTGGATTCCTTAGGTGTGCGAAGCATGCAATATGTACTTCGGGTACGATGATGTGAGGGTGTGATTTGAGCTGAAGTGTGCACGCAAGGGTTCCAGTCTTTGTGACTAACCTTCGGTGTTGTTACCTACTTCGGTAGGGGTGTTGTTACCTACTTCGGTAGGGGTGTTGTTACCTACTTCGGTAGGGGTGTTGTTACCCGAGTTATGTATAACTTCGGGGGTGTGGCATAAAGCCGAGCATATGTATGAGGTGAGCGACTCTGTTTCGCAACGGACTCGAAAGAGATCCATGTCGCGTATCCCGGTACTGTGTCAGTCTTCGGACATGAGTCGGGGGTTTGTGTGTCAGGCCCCAGCAGAGTATCAGTCTTCGAACATGAGTCGGGGATATTGCATGAGACGAGATGATGAGGTGAGCGACTTTGTGTTGCAACAGACTCGGATGGAGTTCAATCCCTGTGATTGACTCGAATGGGATCTTTGTCGCGTATCACGGTGCTGTGTCAGTCTTCGGACATGAGTTGGGGGTTTGTGAACGAAAGAGACAAGATTCGTGTAATAAGATAAATGAACGAAAGATAATGTATGAAAGAACGAACGTAAATGAATTATTGTAATAATGTATTGAACAGGATCCCTGTCATTCGACCTCAGTAATCGTGACTGAGTGCCATGAAGAGGGTAAAGTCTGACCAGATCTAGAATGAGAAGTGAACGATAATGTAATACATTGAATGAACAAGTTAACGAACGTAATGATGGAAGATAATAATGATATTATCTGTATGTACGTATGTTGCATGATCACGAACGGTTGTATAGTATTGTATGTTTTGAAAGAACGGTTTTTAACAAAAGTAAAGTATTTTATTATTAAAACTAGAACTCACTCAGCATTGCTGACTTTTGTATGCATGATAGTTGGCAGGTATGTTGGTGCCGAGGAGTTGCAAGCATGGATGCATAAGCTACTGGGAGCATTTTGAGGCTGGCATCTGTATTTTGACATGTCTTGTATTTGAGAAGAAACAAATGTTGTAAATGACATGTTTTTAGGTATTAATGAATGTTTGAAATTCCGTTGCAAAATTAATGTACATTTTATAATGTTTTAAGTGCGATGAACCACCAGCTGTGATGTGCCCGGGAAGGGGGCCTTACAAGAAGACTTTGTCTCTGAGGCTTCGCAAGACTTCATGTTTGGCTTCGGAAAATATTGGTCATGGCTTCGGAAGATTTCACACTTAGAGTAATTTTCTGTTTCATGTGTGAAACTTCCTAAGCATCTTCTTTAATGCACTTGTGCAGCATGCAAGAAAGACTAAAGATGTTTAGGATGCATCAGCCTCTTCATTAATCTCTACATTACGTTTTTTCAAACCTTAGGACTAAACCCTTAGTTTTTCAATCCTAGAGAAAAATCTAAAATATAAGCAAATCTTAGTGACGATCCATGTAATTACTCTTGTTTAAAATATAATTTATACAGATGTGACTAGGTCATGTTTTAGTTGAAAATATGTAAAGAAATAAAGAAAGCTAGGAAATTATAGGTGGAGCACAACTATGCATTAAAACTATATGATTGCACACCATAACCAAACGACCACATTTACTAGGGTTCTCGGCTAACTGATCACTTGACCAAGACTCGATTTGTATCTACCTTGTGCGACCACGTGTCACATTTGATAACAAGATCTGCCATGCTGACATGAGAAGAATTTTTTCAAGACTAAACAAGTCAGATGAAAGCAACAACTTGCCCCTATGCGACCTTGCGTTAGAAGGTGCACGACTTGATATATGTGACAACACATGACCAAATACCTATACTAAGCCTTCATCCACTGTTGGAGAATAACTTATTTAATATTACATTTGTATATTTCCTGCAAATTTTTTAATTGTATTTTCTCTACAATTTTTTAATGTTTCAGTTTTCTTTATTAGTAGTAGGTTAGCATATAATTTTTTTGCATTTCCCTTCTTGTTCTTCTTCTATCATTATCACTTATGATTATTATCTATATTAGTGTTCTGCATAACATGATAATAAACTAGGATCACATTCGCTAGTTACTCAGAATTGAGTTAACAACGTGCTGGACCTATGATGTGCTCTTAATGACAACCTGAGTTAACGACTTGAGAATAACATACTAAAAATGTTATCTCACCCAAAAGAGAGTGTATAAAAAGTGTGGGGCATGAACTCACCTCATGCGCAACGAACAATAACAAAGAAACCGACGATGAATGGAAGACAACCCTTCAAAGGTTACTTAGAACACACAAGTACATAGTACGTATATACAAAAAGCTTAAAAACTCTAAGTTAACCTAGTTGACCTGTTTGACCCGTTGGTGACATATTAATTGAATATCATTTAATCTAGCATATCAACTTAGCAGACATGAATATCATACACGTTATCCACGTGTATCACATCATCACCCATGTCTATCAAGGTCATCATACAATATTAGCTCATCATACAACTCATTCAAATATCAAACAACAAACATGTCTAACACAATTATAAACACATCACAACTAACAATTCATACATGGAGTCTAATCATGCACTACATGCCATGTGAAGCCACTCATGACTTCACATCCTAAACCCTGCCAATGCTACTAAGTATGGGCCTTAGATTCGCATACATGTATGACATCATAACCACATTTGTAACACCCGGTTATTTTTTTCTAAAAGACAAGAAATAATGAATAAAAAAGAAAAGCTATAAGGTCCTAGTGGGGGGACTAAAAGTGTAAAAAGGACAAAAATCATTGAAAAGTTGGTGTAAAGGTGGGCATGGCCACCCACCCTCACTTCACATCACCATTTCTTCGGTTCTAGAGAGAGAAAGCAGAAGAGAACTCTCGGTTTGTGGAAGAAGAAGAGACGTGAACGAATTCGAGGTAAGAATTCGTGGTTTTTACATGTTTATGACGGGTTTTATCCCGGTTACATGCTTATGTGCTTATGTGTTTGTGTTTGTGCGCGGGTGTGCGTGTGTGGTGTTGTTTTTAAGTGTTTGAACTCATTTTCAAGCGGGTTAGAAAGGAAGAAACACCCAAGTTGCATGAGGTGAGTTCTAGACCCCGGTTTTTACTTGTTTTCAAACATCTTTGGGGCTGAAAATGTATTTAAATGATTTTCAAATGTTTAAGTATGTATGCCCGTATGTTTTTTGCATGAATGAATGTGATTCTTGAATGCGTATAGGTTATTCATGTTTAGAATAGCCATATTAAGCTTAGAACAGATGGATTTGATGATTGGGTTGAGAACATACTGGAAACATGACAAACAGAAGGTCCATGCGCCTAGATAAAGCTCATGCGCCTGAAAATGCCATAGTAAGAACTAAGTGTGATCCATGCGCCCAAACAGTAGCCCATGCGCCTAAAATTACCTTAGAAATGATTAAGTACAACCCATGCGCCTGAACAGTGGCCCATGCGTCTAGAAATGGTAGCTGGATGACTAAGTGTAGGGTCATGCGCCCCAATAGTGCCCATGCGCCCAAGTGCCCATGCACCTAAGTGTCCATACGCCTGAATTACTCATGCGTCTAAGTGTTCATACGCACAAATAGTGCCCATGTGTCTGGATAGTTCATGCGCCTAAAGTGAAAATGCTTAAGTGTTGGCTGATGCGCCTACATAGTGATGAAACGCCAGAGTAGGGCTCATGCGCCTAGATAGTTCCCATGCGCCTAAGACTTAGAAATTTTTACAGAATTTTCTGGGAGTTTATGCCTTAAGGTTTTGACCAAGGTTGACTAAAGGCTTATTAATGATGTTGTTTCATGCATGATATGATTGCTTATGATTGTTCCTTATTATTGTTATTGCTATTATTATTATTATTATTACCCATAGTATGTGACTTTACGTGGTATGTTATTATCGTAACGTGAAGTATATCATAATAATGAAGTGAAAGAGCAATAAAGAAAGAAGAGGAACATTAATGAAAATGTTAACAAGTCTTGCAAGCTTATAGGAGGTACACGACCATGTTGTCGTTAGCTCAACTGTGCTACGGGTTAAGTACCCTATTATGCACACAGGGTCAGTCAATTGAGATTGGCAGGACCTTTGTAGCGTGTCCTGGGTGATTGGATTGGCCTTGTACATAGTACACAGAACCCTTTCGAGGGATACAGTTGACCCTTTCGGGGGATACAGTTGACCCTTTTGGGGGATACAGTTCACCCTCTCGGGGGATACAGTTGACCATTTCGAGGGATACAGTTGACCCTTTCGAGGGATATAGATGGCCCATCACCCGTTTTCCATCGCGTATATAGTTGGGATATTGCTCATTGGTCCATACAGAAAGTGAAACATAAAGATAAAAGTTTATAGAACAGACAAGGCCTACAGTAAAGAGAACAAACAATATTTGTTCATATAGTTGATGCATGCTCGCATATACAGTACAGAGTTGTATTTTACAGAAAAGAGTATTTTCATATACAACATATAGAAAGTATTTTATTACTTATAAATTAGAGCTCACTCAGCAACGCTGACTTTTATACTTTTCAGTTGGCAGTGATTATTGCTGAGGATGACACGAGGGTGAAGCTACTCGGCAGGGAAAGTCTGACATCCATTCGTACTCTGTGTTGCTGTTGTTTTGTAATGCATATAAACAAGTCTTTTGTAAACAGTCAATGATGATGTATTGCTTAACAACAGTGTTTTAAATGAAGTGAATGGCTTTTGATAAATTATATCCGCTGCTTAAGCTTGTTTATTTGTAATGTTTAATGTTTTAGTTGCTATGATTGACCACTGTGAGGTTTCCGGGAACGGGGCCTTACAAGTTGGTATCAGAGCCAAAGTTTAAGAGAATTAGGTTAAATAACTTTTAAAATCCTAAACTTAAACTAAAAATAGAACAAATGGAGGGATGTCAGCCCAAGTAGCTACGTGCCATCAGGGATGTCTTTTCCTAATGATTAACCAGTATTATGTGCGCATGCTATTTGATTATATGCTCTTAGTAGATTTAGATACTGATTAAGTCAGGATAGGAGATGCTTGGGTATGAAGAGTAAAGTAAGTGGCTAATCATAACTGGCCACTGTAATTAGGGACTTACTATACTTGACATAAACTGAGTATTACCTTGAATGACCGTTTTAGTGTTTGAATCTTATAGTGTGCTTATAGAGGATGGCTGGAGGTAGATCTTCAAAGGCCTCTCATGGTGGAGGTCACGATGCTGCTCCGCGACCCAAGAGAGGGAGACCCAGAGTAGAGAAAGTGGTTCATGAAGAACCAAAGACCCCTCATCCAGAGGGTGGCGACAAGAGAGCCAATTTGAGGGCCTCAGTAAAGGAGGCTGTGGTGGAGGAGGTCACCAGGTCATGCAGACGATTCTACCGTCTGTGGTGACCGAAGTGATCAAGGCAGTAAGAGAGGGAGAGAGAAAGGAAAGGGGTGGACCTATGGGTGAAAGAAGATAGCCCGAGACTGAGACGGTTCCATCTGATGATGAGGATGAGGAAGAAGAGGAGCCTGTGCCGGAGGCGACTCGAGGTTGTAACTATTGGGCGTTTATGAGATGCAAGCCCCCTACTTTCGATGGAAACGACACTGCGGCAGCTGCTTACCGGTGGGTAAGGGAGATGGAGGCTGTCCTCGATATTAATGAGTACCGTGAGGATCAGAATGTGAAATTCGCTACCCCTCCTTTATGGACTCGGCCTTGTGCTGGTGGGACAACATTGTCCAAGCCGAGGGTAGCAGGGCCATTGAAAAAATGGGATGGCCTAAACTGAAGAAGCTAGTGATCGAGGAATTTTGTCCTCACAGGGAGATAGACAAGGTAGAAAGAGATTCCTGCAACTGGAGGTGGGAACAATGACACACCAGCAATACACCACCAAATTCAATGAAATGGAACGATTGGTGCCCGATCAAGTGAAATCATTGTCACGAAAGATTAAAAGATACATCCAGGGGCTGCCGGCGGATATCCGTAGGCATATGATTGCCGCCCGGCCGAGTACTTTCAGTCGGCAGTTGACTTGGCTGGCAGATTATACGATGAGCGCGAGGTGGTGGTGGCTAAGGTAGATAAGAAGGATGGTGGTGGTCGGAACTGGAATGGGAAACAGTTTGGACGTGGTAGAACTGCTCCAAACAAGAAGGTGGCAAAGTTGGGTGATCGACGTGTGGTCACACCTAGATCAGGGCTGAGGAGGTGTGACAATTGTGGAAGGGAGCATACTGGTGAGTGCAGAATGGGGATGAACGTATGCTTCAGGTGTGGTTAGCCTGGCCACATCGCTAGAGACTGTAAGAAGCCGAGGGCAGAAAGCTCTGGGGCAGAGAAGAAGAAACCGGAGGAAGGAGGGCAGAGGGCAGGTGCTAGAGCTTACACCATGACCCGGAGGAAGCCAGAGCTGATCCCAATGTTGTGTCCGGTATGTTTCTGGTGAACCAAACTTGTGCCTCCATATTGTTTAATTCTGGTGCTAGTAGGAGTTTTATTTCTACTACCTTCTGCGCTAAGTTGCCTGTTATTAGTAGAAAGGTCAGTGTCCCATTCGATGTAGAAACTGCTATTGGTAAGTCCACTAGAATTACTGATGTGATAGAGGACTGTGCCATAGAACTAGAAGGCCATAAGTTTGCTACTAGGTACATGTGATACCCCTAGGTGGATTTGATGTAGTACTAGGGATGGACTGGTTAGCAACCTATGAAGCAAACATCGTATGTCACAAGAAGATGATCTGATTAGTTGCGTCCGATGGGAGTTTGGTTACGATTTATGGAGACCGCGTCACGACGATTCCAAAAGTGATTTCGATGGCGGTGGCGGGAAAGTGCATGAGGCGTGGATGTAGTGCCTACTTGGCCTACGTAAAGGATGTGGACGCGCCAACAGCGAAACTATTTGATGTACCATTTGTGCATGACTTTCCGGACGTATTCCCGGAAGACTTACCCGGCGTGCCACCGGATCGAGAGATTGAGTTCCAAATTGACTTGATACCCGGTGCTCAACCCATTGCCAAAGCACCGTATCGATTAGCTCCCACAGAAATGAAAGAACTCATGGAACAGTTGCAAGAGCTGCTCGATAAGGGGTTCATTAGACCGAGTATCTCTCCCTGGGGTGCTCCAGTCCTATTTGTGAAGAAGAAGGATGGTAGTATGAGGATGTGTATCGACTACCGAGAGCTGAACAAGTTAACGGTGAAGAACCGATACCCCTACCAACGATAGATGATATGTTTGATCAGCTCCAAGGTGCCAGTTGGTTTTCAAGGATAGATTTTCAATCTGATTACCATCAGCTGAAGGTAAAAGAGCAGGATATCTCTAAAACAGCCTTTCGCACGCGCTACGGTCACTATGAATTCCTTGTTATGTCATTTGGTCTGACCAATGCGCCAGCTGCTTTTATGGACTTGATGAATCGAGTGTGTCGGCCAATGTTAGATAAATCAGTGATTGTGTTTATTTATGATATCCTGATTTATTCAAGGAGCAAGGAGGAGCATGCTGATCACATTCAGGAGGTGTTAGAGACCTTAAGAAGGGAGAGTTGTATGCCAAATTCTCCAAATGCGCGTTTTGGTTACGCGAAGTTCAATTCTTGGGTCACGTGATAAACCCAGAGTGGATTATGGTAGACCCTGCTAAGGTGGAGGCTGTGATGCAATGGAAGTCTCCAAGGATGCCATCAAGATTCGTAGTTTTTTAGGGTTGGCGGGTATTATCGAAGGTTCATTCAGGACTTTTCCAAGATCGCTTCTCCCCTAACCAAGTTGACCGAAAGGATGTAAAGTTTACGTGGGGTCAAGCTAAGAACAGGCGTTTGAGGAGTTAAAGGTAAGGTTGACTCGAGCTCCTATCTTGTCATTACCCGAAGGAAGCGAGGATTTGGTAGTATACTCAGATGCTTCTTACTCGGGGTTGGGGTGTGTATTAATGCAAAGAGGGAAGGTTATAGCCTATGCATCCCGACAATTGAAAGTTCATGAGGTTAACTACCCTACTCATGACCTGGAGCTAGCAGCTGTGGTCTTTGCACTAAAGATTTGGAGGCACTATCTGTATGGAATGAAGTACACCATTTTCACGGACCACAAGAGCTTGAAGTATTTCTTCGAGCAAAAAGATTTGAACATGCGGCAGAGGCGATGGTTGGAGCTTATAAAGGATTATGATTGCGAAATCCATTACCATCCGGGCAAAGCCAACGTGGTGGCCGATGCTCTTAGCCGGAAGGAGAGGCCCGGGCCGATTCGGGTGAAAGCATACCAACTAATCATGACCTCTGATGTAATGAAGCAGGTCAAGGGGTTTCAAGATGAGACATTAAAAGAAGATCATCTGAACTCTGAAAGAATGAGAGGTCTGGTTGGGGAATTGAGTGAAAACACACTTGGTGTTAAAACTCAATTTGGACGGGTGTGGATTCCTCGTTTCGGGGATCTACGTGTGAGGATTATGGTTGAAGCTCACAAGACTCGATACTCCATTCATCATGGTGCCACAAAGATGTATCAAGACATGAAGAAAGATTATTGGTGGCCGGGTATGAAACGTGACGTGGCGTAGTATGTGAGTAAGTGTCTTACTTGCTTGCAAGTGAAGGCGGAACATCAGAAGCCGTATGGGAAGATCCAGCCTTTGGATTGTAGGATCAGTGATCTACGTTGATTGATTAGAGAGTATAGCAGCGGAAATCAAACAATGAATTAGCCAATTCACAAGAACACAAAAGATATTCAAGGTAAGAACAAACGGTTATAGACAGAGAGAATTCTGCAAAAGATATTTCATTCAATATTCGCTTTCGTGGTAACAGAATGTCACACATACAATTAGGTCAACACCTCTTATATAAGAGATGTGACTTCTGCTGATGTCACTTGATAGTGACATCTAACAGAATTATTCAAACTACTGAAAGTTAACACAACTACTGAAGATGTCAAACAGTTGACATCTTCTTACAAAAGATGCTAAGTGTTAACTATCACTACAACTACTGAAA
This sequence comes from Flaveria trinervia, assembly GCA_025506515.1. Classification (NCBI taxonomy): domain Eukaryota; kingdom Viridiplantae; phylum Streptophyta; class Magnoliopsida; order Asterales; family Asteraceae; genus Flaveria; species Flaveria trinervia. Next base: position 20,071,336 of record CM046443.1, read on the forward strand.
AGAAACTACTGAAACTATAACGACTGAAGAACATGCTCTTCAGTTGTTTTACAAATACTGAAAAAAGAAAACTACTAAAAGGAAACCATCACAACAACTGAAGAATGCTTCTTCAGCTGTTGTAACAAACTCTGAAGGCTTACTTGTACTTGAACTTCAGCTGTTGTCATCAGTTGATGTCTTCAGTCTTTGTACTTCAGCTGTTGATCTTCGGTACTTTGTTCTTCAGCTGTTGATCTTCAGACTTTGGTCTTCAGTTGTTGAAGTCTTCATTACTTTAGTCTCAGCTGTTGAAGTCTTCAGTACTTTAGTCTTTAGCTGTTGAAGTCTTCAGTACTTTAGTCTTCAGCTGTTGATCTTCAGACTTTGTTACAACAGCTGATCAAGTCTTCAGCAGATGTTGTGATGTCTGTAGGACTTAGAGGTTTTTCTGATTAGTCTCATTGGTTCTTTTGGTCCAACAAACTCCCCCTGAACCAATGCAGCCAAAACCTCTAAACTTATTAAAGATGTCCACTTATTATGGCAGAAGGATTGGTTTTTGTCTTCTAGATCAGCTCAGAAGTGACCCTTGTAAGCACAGGCCTGGGAAGAAGTCTCAATGATCTGTTTGGCAAAGTATGAATGGGAATCTGTCTTGGGAACTGGAACAGAGCTGTTACCCCATCCATGAGATCTACTTCCCCACTATGAGTCTGTATGACTCTCTTGTATAGGCCTCAAGGAAGGTAATTTGTTCCTCCATGGTCAGCTCTTCAGCACCTCCATCAAATAATGATTCTGGCCCATAATACTCAGATAGGTATTTGACCTGTTTCCTATTCTTTAGCTCCACAGTTGTATTATTCTATAAGCAAATTCATCAGGGTGATTACCCTCTAGGAACAACTGGAGCTCATTCTTTCTGACTTCCTCAAGCCTCTTATATACTAACCCCTTTTTCACCATTTTATTTTCCAGCATCTTCTGTGGGGTCAGGTTAGCTTTATAGCTTCTTGAAGTCATCTAGGATTTCCCAGGGTGATACTACAAAGACCAGTGAGATCACTTCATCTACAATCTTCTTCACTTGGCCAATGTATCTCTGTGGAATGTTTTTCTTGTGAATCCTTGAGACACCCTGGGATCAGGCCAAATCCTCACTCTCTCCTTTTGATATGAAATGTATGTTTAAGAGTGTATAATCTGAGAGCATGCTTCTTCATGTTGATGATTGAAGATGTGGCAGCATATGCTTTGTCAACCTCCTCAACAATTCCTCATCATGTTGTTGTGAAGCTCTTCTTCTTCTAGCTTCACTTTCACAATTTGTTTTGAGTTTCAGGAGTAATTGTTGGAGAGTGACTTGTGGCCTTCGGCAATGTATAACAGCTGAGAGTGGCAGCCTATCTTCATCTTCATCATGATCTTCGTCTCTTCTTCTAGCCTCAATACCCTTCTCTTCTTCTTTGGGGTACATCATCGGCTATTGGTTTTGAGGGTAAGGGAGTTGGTTTGGTGGGTTGTGTTTTGGTGGTTTTTGGGGTAAAGGGATTGTTTAGTGGGTTGTTGTTTTGGTGGTTTTGGTGTGGGAATGTTGACAGGCTATTCTAGCATTTGGAGGTGAGTGTGGCTTTAGATTGCTTGGCTAGTTCAGTCCTGCTCCCAGCACCAGCTTCATTCAAAGCTTCAATAACTAATCCTTTAGTGTATACTTCAGACGAACAGATCTTGGTGGTTATTGCCAAGATGCTGTCCCTGGACCAAGCCTTGATTTCGATCAATGATCTTCCAAGATATTTTGCTATAAACCTGATCATCTCCAGCCTTTCTCTTTCTAAAACATCATAATTTGCCCATCTAGTTTGGATTTCTTCAATCTCTAATCTTCTGATCTCAGAGTCAAGTTTATCAGTATCATGGCCTTGCCTAAAAACTGATCAATGATGTTATCCATTGATCTGCTGTGTTCGGCATCAGCCTTTTTACCATCGCTCCAAGGCAGTCTCTTTTCATTCTTTCTTTTCTTTGATTTCTCCATGTCAGCTTCCTTCTCCTTCTCTTTTTCAGTCTCCACAACCAACTCCTTCTCTTTTTCTACTTCTGTCACTTCTGTTTCTTTCTCTTTCTCTTTCCTCTCTGCACTCCTCTTTCTTTTTGCTTTCACTGACTGAATCCCCCCTTTTTGGTTGCATTATTGCAAGGGTTTGATTGTCAGAAACTTTTTGCCCACAACTTCCTCTATCAAGGGTTGTATTACTGAGGAAAGCCTCTCATCAATGGTTTTGATCACTATATCAGTGATTATAGTGTGATGAGAGGTAGGGAATTTTGAAAGATAGCAACTATTTGCTCAGGGGTTCTGTTCCTGAGAAATAGTGCCAGAAAACAGAGGCAGGTGGCTGAGTATTTGGGAGTGGCTCTATGTTTGGGAGACCTTCAGATGAAGGTGCCATCTTGGGTTTGAGGGGCAGATGGTCTTTGATCCTCAGAAGTTTTGGCAAGCAGCTCTTTGAGTCTGCTCACCTCCTCTTCCAGGATGGTGTTTTGGGCTAACACATCGTAAAAGAAGCCCAGGTCATCATCAGTAGTTACTGAATCACCTGACCTCCTGATATAATCAGGATGAACATGCACTGAGTGTAGATCAGTTGTAGCATGTTCCCCTTTGTCTTGGAACTGGGGACTTCCTGCCTCAGGACTATGTCCTTCATCAGCAGTTGCCTCTGGTAAGGTCTTAGTGATGTACCAACTACATCGTGATCATATGCTGAAGCAGGATAAGTGGCAGCCTCACCAGAAGTCCAATCTCCTTTTCTACACTAGGAGATGGAACATTGTAACCCCTGTGCTGTGGGTTATCAGATGCACTTTGGTCCTCCCCTCAATGGTAGAGGTATTCCCAGTTGTAATTGGTATCTGGGGAGGGGGTGGGGTGAGGAGTGCAATGACTCAGCACTTGTGCAACAATTAATGTAGGACTTTGGGGGGCGGTTGCATGTGGTGATTGGGTAGAAGCAGATTGCACCCGGGGGAATGGTGCTCTTCAATGGTAACCCTCTCAAGTGAGATAGGTTCCAGCAGTGTGGGTTCCCCAATATTGGTTGCAACAGGATCTTGTGGAGAGGATACCTGTGCGGCTTTGGCAGGTTGAGTCTTTGACACAACTGGGGGGTTAATACCAGTATGTGTTTCCTGTGTTTGTGGTATAGGGGCATCCTCAGGGGACTCATCTCCCTGAGTAGCCTTTTTGACTTTTTGGATTTGGGTTTGGTGGGGACTTTGGATTGGAGGTGGTGGCTGTGGGTTCCAACTGCGTGGGTTTTCGCAGCTTGGCAGCCTATTTCAGTGTTTGGTCAGAGTTGTGCTGGAGTATACTTCAGGCAATACAGCCATTGCAGGGACTCCAAGGCCAACAAGTCCCTCAGCTTTCAGCTGATTCTCTATGATGGCCATAATGAACCGAGGATATAATATCCATCGATTAGAAAGAGGTTTGAGGCCATATCCTTAAGTTCAAGAAAAATAATTTCAGAAAAGTTTAAGTCTTGTTGCTCAAGGATAGAGAATAATACCTGCTGCCACCTGGTAGACATTTGATCCCAAGAGGAAGTCTTAGGAGCTAAGCAAACATTTACCATGTGAAAGATAAGACGTTCTGCATCATGTAAATGCTTCTTCAGGATGGTAGAGGCACTGAGGTTTCCCTGATATCCATGGTGGGCAAAGGATAAATCAGTTGTGCCCTTTGGATACCCCAGCAGGGAATGTGGCATCATCCAAGTTTAGGGTTTGGCGAATGATTTCCGGAGTGATGACCACTGATGGTTGTTGACGAACGATGGAGAGACTCGTGTGTTGTTCTCCCCAGTTATAAGGGTGACGTTCGTCCAAAACTGGTGCAAGGATTCGGCATGAATGGTGGGATTTAGAAGGAAGGCCGTTTGGTAGGGAGATTGGACCATTAGATCAATGGCGTTATCTAACTTTGTCTAGAAAGGTGATTTTGTGAGGTAGGAAACACAGTTATGTCGTGGTTTGAGTTGCATGGTCGCCATTAATGAGAGAGAAGTTTTGGAGATTTGAACATAGGTTTGAAGAGGATGAAGCTCTGAAGGATTAGGTATCTGGTATTTATAGGGTAAGGGTTAGAAAATGACTGAAGGGTTTGGTGTTATCATCAGTAGTTTTAAACGACTGATGACATGGTATTACCCTTTCAGAAGTTGAAACTACTGAAGTCTTGGTTTTTAGGCATCAGCAGTTATAAAAACTACAGAAAACCATGGTTTTGACTTCAGATGTTTGAAAACAACTGAAGACTTGGTTTAGTCATCAGTAGTGGTGAAACTACTGAAAACCTTGGTTTGGTCTTCAGGTGTTGAACAACTGATAACTTGGTATTAGTCATCCGTAGTTGTGAAACTACTGAAGACATGGTTTTGTTATCAGTGTTTGTAAACAGATGATGACTTGGTGTTAGTTCAGTAGTTGTGAAACTACTGAAGACGTGGTTTTGTCATCAGTTGTTTAGGATGAAACAACAGTTGTAGAAACAACTGAAGAGAAAGTTTCTCATTAGTAGTTTTCGTCAATTCATAGCCTTTCAGCTGTTTCATACTGTCCTCAACACTTACTCATCAGCCTTTTTGCTGTTTCAGTTGTCATAAGACATCAGTACTTATCTGTTTTGACTGACATCAGTAGTATAACTAACATCAGTAGTTGTAACTTTATCAGTCGTTTTAACAGAATCAGTACTATATGTGATATGGTCACTAATGA
>CM046443.1:20076199-20113699 GCA_025506515.1 Flaveria trinervia
GAGAGAGTGACACACCTCAACTTTATCCAACAACTTAAATTAGTCCCCCAAGCAATTTTGGTAATATCCCCTAAACTTTTTAACAAACTAGATCAAATTCCCAACTAGTTTTTGTATAAGGCCTACATTTTCACTTGAAATTCCCAGAGTCAAACTAGGTTCTACATGCAAAACTCAATGTAACATGACCAAAATAGCTCTATCAATCTAAATTCCATGCTTCATGTTAAGATGGTAATATATTTATTGGTAATATATATTATAGACCAATCTGTTTTTGGCTTTTAACCCAGTGTGGAGTTTGTTTCATAAAACATTGTAGAGTAATACTTAGAAGTCCATCTGCCAAATGGCCATAACTTTGTTGTAATGTTAATATAACAATCTGTCCTTATTAGAGACCACAAAAGATCATTTTCTGTTGGACCAAAGAACCAATGAGCCAAGATCAGAAAACCTCTAAGTCCCACATGATATCACAACAACTGCTGAAGACTTCATCACAGTTCGAAAAGTGCTGAAGACTTCAACAGCTGAAGATCAAGTACTGAAGACTTCAACAGCTGAAGACTAAAGTGCTGAAGCTCAACAGCTGAAGAACACAAGTGCTGAAGCTGAACAGCTGAAGAACACAAGTGCTGAAGCTGAAGACCAAAGTACTGAAGTCACAGCTGAAGAGTCTACAACTGCTGAAGATCAATAACTGGTGTACAAAGTCTGAAGACAAAGACTGAAGACATCAGCTGATGATATCTACTGAAGTCATCGGCTGATGAAACGTCTGAAGTTCAAGTCTGAAGACCAAGTACTGAAGTTTCAGTAGTTTTTGTCACAACAGCTGAAGAGTACTTCTTCAGTAGTTGTGATATCAGTATTTTATTTTTTTACTTTCAGTAGTTTTGTAAACGACTGAAGAGCTTGTTCTTCAGTCGTTGTAGTATCAGTAGTTTTATGTTTTTCAGTAGTTGTAGTAACTGATAACACTTAGTATTTTTGTAAGAAGATGTCAGCTGTTTTGACATCTTGAGTAGTTGTGTTTCAGTTGGAATAATTCTGTAGATGTCACTATCAAGTGACATCAGCAGACTCACATCTCTTATATAAAGGTGTCGACCTAATTGTAAGTGTGACATTCCGTTACCACGAAAGCAATATTGATGATGAAATATATTTGCAGAATTCTCTCTATCTATAACCGTTTTGTTCTTCATTGAATATCTTTTCGTTCTTGTGAATTGGCTAATTCATTGTTAGAATTCCGCTGCTATACTCTCTAATCAATCAAACGTAGATCACTGATCCTAACAAGTGGTATCAGAGCAGGTTAATCATTGATCGATCTAACAATTGATCATTGAAACTGCTAATTGATATCTATGTTTGATTGAATTAGCATATTCGCAAGAACTGGTTATAGATTATTGAATTTCTGACGCTTTCTTTCATTTATTCTGAGATCTCTCTTGGTTCAATTGGTTGTTGTGTTTTTTCTAAATCTGTTTTAGCTTAATTGAATTTGATTGAATCTGAGATGACTACTCCTTCTAATGATCCTCACAATACCGGTTCCTCAACCAAGCCCCCGATGCTGGTTAGGACCGAGTATAACATATGGCAGCAAAGAATGCTTCATCACCTGTCTGTTAACAGTTCAGGTTGTTGGACATCTGTGGTACATGGACCACATAAGCCTATGGTGAACAATCCGAAACCAATCAAATGGTTCCAAAAGAAGGAACAATACTCTGATGAAGATCGGAAACTGTTTGAGATTGATGCTAAAGCCCATGGAATTCTGGCCATGGCACTGCCTAATGAAATCTATTCAGGGCTTATGCATCATGAAACTGCTCATGATCTCTGGAATGCCCTGAAGGAACAATTCGGTGGCACAGATGAGGTCTTAGCAAACAACAGAGAAATCCTTGCCCAACAATGAGACATTCTCTCATAGAAAGGGTGAGACACTGACTCAACAGTTTGAGCTTTTTCCTGCTTGATCTCTGAGCTGAAAATGGTGAAACAGGAATACACCAATAGCCATGAATAACAGGTTCCTCAGATCACTGCCTGAGAGATGGGACACATACACTATTGTCCTACGCTCCAGTGCAAATCTGGATAGCCTATCTCTCACCCAACTTCATGGAAACTGCTTACATTCGAAAGAGAGATAGAGCAGAAGAGGAACTGTCCTCATCAGGAAAGCTCACTGATGACTTTGTACCAGGGAATACTGCCTTGGTTGGTCATGAGTCAGAATATGCTGCATCTGAAAGCATTATGATGAGCATATTGATTTCTCTTCAAATAGTTCTGATCATGCATTTGTTGGTATTGAGAGTCATTCTGGCAGTAATAGTGACAATCTATGCTTCATCATGGATGATTTGAAAGGAATAGCTGATGATGATCTAGAAGAGATGGATATTCTGAGCCAAATGGCATTGATTAATATCAGATCTCAGAAGTTCTATAAGAGAACTGGCAGGAAATTTCCTGGACTCTCTGGCAAAACCAAAGTTGGTTTTGACAAGAGTAAGTTGAGGTGTCACAAATGCCAAAGGCTGGGACACTTTGCAAGAGAGTGTAGATCAACTGGATCTAACTCTTCTGCACCCTTTGTGACTTTTCCTAGTACTAGTCCACAAACAGAGGGCAACATCCTGCTGGTTCTGGTCATCATTCACATCCTAGATCTCCTGCATACTTTGTTCCACAGGGTCAAATGTCATATCCTTATCCCTGCTATTATATGCCTCAACCAAATCCTGTTCAAGCTCCAATTGCACACAACCAAAGCATTGCCTGAACCACAACCTTCCCAATCTCATCAACAAACTCAACCTCAACAACACAGCTTCTTCACCCCAGGAGTTGTTGACTGGAGCAGTTTACCAGATGACTTGTCTGGTCATGAACAACTGTTCTCTGGTGCTGGTCAACATGGTGGTGAAAGTCCCTTTGGAAATCTAGCTCTTATGGCTTTGGATTCTGCTGATACTTCATCCACTAATGCCTCTACACCAAAGGTATCACAGGTATCCTCTGAGGCAAAAGCCAAATTGTGTTCTGAAACATGTATAGCAGCATTTGCATCTATTAGAGAAGCAAATGTAGCTTTATCAACAAGAACATTGAGCTAGAACAAATAATTTCCAAAAGCAAATTGAATTTGAGTCTGTGCTTAATGATAAGAATGATGAGATTTACAAACTTAAATGCCAAATAACTGATGATAAGGCTAGGGAAGAGATACTTCTAGAGAAGTATAAAGATCTCAAGGAAACCCTTGCAGTCCCCAGGTAGAGTGTGATCGATGGGTACAATCATGCAAAGGTTTTGAAATGCTTCTTAGTAAGCAATCTGCTTCCAATGTGAAGTTTGGCATTGGTTACAATCACACTGCTCCACCTACAGATTTTACTCCCAGAGCAAGGTAGAATCTGATGGTGAGAGTAATAACCAATCCATTTCATCATGTGATCTACTTTCTTTCTGATTCAGCACTATCAGAAGTAGAAGTCAGCACCAAGCCCTCTCAGACCTATCAGCTGATGTTGATGGTTCCACTGCTGACACTCACATGATCAATGAGTTGATCAACTCAGGAGTTAATTCTAAAGTCCTGAAAGGACTAGAGAGCAGGATTTAACACCTGAAGTTCAAACTCCAACTACTGCCAGTACTGAAAAGAAGAAAACTGTCAGTAGAAAGAGTTTGAAGACTACTAAAGAGGAAGTCAAGAAAGCAAACAATGCTTCCAAAGCACTGAAGAGCAAGTCTTCAGTTTTTCATCCCTCTTTAGTTGATGATCACCTAAGATGAAGAAGAAACCATGTGAAGTATGTGGTTTGTTCAATCATCTTACAGATGATTGCTGGTACAAAAGAGGTTCCAAACTCAAACATAAGAGAAATTAAAGAGAAAATGGTTAAAATGAAAACTGAGTTTGAGACCATATTTGTATCAGCAACATCAAATCCTGTAACCCTTAAGTCCACAAAGAAATCCAAAAAGGAAGGGGTTAAACAGGTAACAGCTGAGATTGCTCAGAAGAAGAAGGTGCAACATAGGAACTTATCAAACTCCACTGGCAATGTGTCTGATGAGCTGAAAGCTTTATCACAAAATCAGACACAGCTGGTTATGATGGTTCAACATCTATTGGGAGAGTTAACCATTAGATGCTCCTATGTTGAAACCACAGAAAAGGAGGTCCAAGCCAAGGATTCCTCTTCTTCACCATCTTCTTCTCTCTCAGGCTGTTGTTTCCAATAAACCTGTTAGTTTACCATCTGTGATGAGACCAGGCCCAAAACCAAAAAGGTTTGGGTCTCCAAAACTAACTGATTGTTTATTATTGCAGGGTTCTTCAACATGCCAAAGTAGCATCTGGTATGTAGACAGTGGGGGATCTATGCACATGACTGGGAACAGCTCTGTTCTTCATGACTACTCTCAAGGAAAGAAGGGTTTGTTTCTTTTGGCAATGATGCTAGGGGTTACATCATTGGCAACGGCTTTGTCTCCAATGGAGAAATAAAGTTTGATGATGTTAATCATGTGGAAAATCTCAAGTACAATCTCTTGAGTGTCAGTCAAATGTGTGATAAGGCCATGTTGCTCTTTTCACCAGTCAGAACTGTAGGATTCTGTCATCCAAAGTTCTGCATTTGATTGATAAGGTGTTGGATGATCACACTCTCCTGAGAGCCAACAGGACAGGAAGAGTGTATGCCTTAGATCTTTCCAAGAAAATAGATCTCAGAGGAAATCCTTGCCTATTTTCCAAGCCTCTTCTCTCAGAATCTAAACTGTGGCCAGAAGGCTGGGTCATGTTAACTTCAAAAACATGAATCAGCTTATCCACAATAGTTTAGTTAGAGGCTTACCAATAAGGAGTTCCACTGTGATAAACCTGCACTGCTTGTTTAAAAGGAAAACAGCACAAAGTCTCATTCCCTCCTATTGAAGAGCCTAAGTCCACTGCCTGCTTGCAATTACTGCATATGGATCTATTTGGTCCTGTGAGAGTATGAGCATGGAAAGAAGAAATACTGTCTGGTAATATGGATGATTATTCCAGATTTGTATGGACTTTCTTTCTACATTCAAAGGATGAGGTTGCTCAGAAGATTATTCACTTTGTGTTGTATGTTGAGAAGCAGTATTCCCTTCCAGTCAAGTGTATTAGAAGTGACAATGGAACTGAATTCAAAAACCATACACTTGATGACTTCTATCTTTCAAAGGGAATCAAAAGGCAGTTTAGCATACCAAGACTCCAGAACAAATGGAGTAGTGGAGAGGAAGAACAAGACCCAATTGAAGCTGCAAGGTCCATGCTGGCTGACTCTGGTTTGCCACTGACCTTTTGGGCTGAGGCTGTCAACACAGCTTGCTATGTGCAGAATAGAGTCTTAGTAAATCAGAGGTTGATGAAGACTCCATATGAAGTTCTCCATCACTTGGCTCCTCTGATTTCATTTTTCAAAGCATTTGGGTGTCCTTGTTTTATTCTCAACACAAAGGATCAACTCCATAAATTTGATCCTAAGGTGGATGCAGGGTATTTTGTTGGTTATTCATCTACTTGCAAGGCATACAGAGTCTTCAACTGCAGAACAAGATAGTTGAAGAGACTTTGCATGTGAAGTTTAATGAATCTCCTTTGGACAAGATTCCACAAAACCCTGTGGAGTTGTTTGATTTGGACATACTGCAATATGTTCCTTATCAACCTCCAGCTGTTGCAGATCCTGTGGATAAATCATCTTCTGCAGCATGTCTTCCACCTGGTGGTATTGATGATGATGATATGATAATATCAATACTCACCCTATTCAAGTTTAGTGACCAACTGCCTGTGTCTGCTAAATTTGATGTTCCTGTAGCTTCAGCAGTTCCATCCACAACAAATGCTGATGAGATCTCTGATTCCTCTACATCTTTTGAGTTACCATCTAATTCTTGGTTTCAAGAGTCTGCATCAACATCTGCTGCTGCTGAAGGTCCTACAAACACTTGCACAGATCTCATTGTTTATCAAGAACTGAAGAATCACCCAATGTCTCAGATTATTGGTGATATCAATGCTGGTGTTTCAACAAGAAGTCAATTGTCTAACTTCTGCTTCTATGCTCTCTTCATCAGTCAGCTAGAGCCAAAGAACTACCATGTTGCTTTGAGAGACAATGGATGGGTTGAAGCCATGCAGCTTGAGCTACTTCAGTTCAAGAAACAGCAAGTGTGGGAACTGGTTCCTCTTCCCCCAGGTAAGTGTGCAATAGGCACTAAATGGGTGTTTAGGAATAAACTGATGAAAATGGGCTTATTGTTAAGACAAGGCTAGACTGGTTGTACAGGGGTTTTCACAAGAAGAAGGTATTGACTATGATGAAACCTTTGCCCTGTAGCCAGACTAGAGGCAATCAGATTGTTTTTAGCCTATGCTGCATTCCACAATCTTAATTTTTCAAATGGATGTCAAAAGTGCATTTTTTATGGTAAAATAAAAGAAGAAGTTTGTGTGTCAACCACCAGGTTTTGAGGATAATAAACATCCTGAATGGGTGTATAAACTTGATAAGCTCTTTATGGGTTGAAACAAGCTCCTAGAGCCTGGTATGAGACACTTTCCACTTTTCTTCTTAAGAATAATTTCACTAGAGGCTCCATTGATAAAACTTTGTTTATTAAGAAGGTGGATCAGCATAAGCTACTTGTTCAGATTTATGTTGATGATATCATTTTTGCATCCTCTGATCCCCAGTTGTGTGATGATTTTACAACATTAATGAAAAGAGGTTTGAAATGAGTGCAATGGGAGAATTACAGTTCTTTCTAGGCTTGCAAATTAAACAAAAGGCTGATGGAACCTTTATTCATCAGTCAAAATATACAAAAGATCTTTGAATAAGTTTGATTTAAAAACTGTAAGCCCTGTTACTCTCCCATGTGCAACACCACACAACTGGATGCTGATCAGAAAGGTAAAGCTGTTGATGAAACACTTTACAGATGTATGATTGGGTCCTTGATGTATTTAACAGCTTCTAGACCAGATATTATGTTTGCTACATGTGTTTGTGCTAGATTTCAGGCTGCTCCTAAAGAGTCTCATTTGATTGCAGTCAAGAGAATCTTTAGATATTTGCAAGGTACACAATCTCTGGGTTTATGGTACTCCACTGGACACTCTTGCAAATTTGTTGCTTTTTCAGATAGTGACTATGCAGGGTGCAAGTTAACTAGAAAGTCAACTTCTGGTGGTTGTCAATTCCTAGGCAACTGTTTGATTTCTTGGCAGAGTAAGAAACAACATCTGTTGCTACATCAACTGCTGAGGCCAAGTACATTGCTGCTGCAAGTTGCACTTCTCAGGTACTCTGGCTTCAGAACCAACTTCTGGATTATGGCATTACAGAGACTAAGACTCCATTATTAATGGATAGTGCTTCAGCTCTGTGTATTGTCAAAAATCCAGTCCAGCACTCTAGGACCAACATATAGAGATCAGACATCACTTTATTCAGGATTGTTTTGAAAAAGGTCTGATTGATCCTAAGTTTGTGCCTAGTGCTGATGAGCTTGCAGATATTTTTACTAAGCCTTTGGATAGTTCTACTTTCCAAAACCTTGTGTTAAGGCTTGGTATGCTACAGCTAGAATAGTGACAACAACTGATGATTTCAGTAATAATTACTGGTGATCATTGGTAATCATGTCACATATAAGTACTGATGAGTCCTTTCACCTTCAGTAGTTTTATAACTACTGACGGCTAAATGCCTCACAAGTACTGAAGTACTTTATCTGTTCTAAACTACTGATGTAGTTACAACTACTGAAATCAATACAAACAGATAAGTACTGACGTCCTATGAAACACCTGAAAGCAGATGCAAAGTCTGATGAGTAAGTGTTGAGGACAGTATGAAACAGCTGAAAGGCTATGAATTGACGAAAAACTGAAGAGAACTTTCTCTTCAGTTGTTTCTACAACTGCTATTTCATTCTAAACAACTGAAGCAAAACCATGTCTTCAGTAGTTTTATAACTACTGATGACTAATACCAAGTCTTCACCTGTTTACAACACTGATGACAAACCACTGTCTTCAGTAGTTTCACAACTACTGATGACAAACACCAAGTCCTCAGTTGTTTCATCATCTGAAGTCAAACCATGGCCTTCAGTAGTTTTCTAACTGCTGATGCCTAAAACCACGACTTCAGCTGTTTGAACGTCTGAAAGGGTAATACCATGTCAACAGTCGGTTTAAAACTACTGATGACTAACACCAAACCCTTCAGTCATTTTCTTACCCTACCCTATAAATACCTGTCCTCTTCTCTAATGTTCATTAGCCGTTATTTTCTGAACTTCTCTCTCTCAAACATGGCGACCATGAGTCTGAAACCACGACATAACTGCGTTGCTTACCTTACAAAGTCGGCTTTCTGGAACAAATATGATAATGCCATTGACTTAATGGTGGATTCCCCATATCGCACAGCCTTTCTCTTGAATCCAACCATTTACCCTGAATCCCTCGGTCAATTCTGGTCAAATGCTTTTGTTCATACTGATGAGTCTACCGGCCAGATCTCTGTTCGGTCCCTTGTCAACCAGAAACCAGTGGTCGTTACAGCCGACATCATTCGTCAGGCATTGCACCTACACGATTCCACCGCTGTGACTGCATACCCAAAGGGCATAACAGATATGTCATTTATCAATCATGGGTATGAAGGTGATCTTTGGGCTACAACCGTTCTAAAGAAACATTTCCATGATGCTGAGAAAGTCATTTTTCACATGGTAAATGTCTGCTTAGCCTCCAAGACATCTTCTTGGGATCAAATGTCATCCCAATGGCAACAGGTATTGTATTCTATTCTAGAACACCAACCGCTAAATTTTCTGAAATTGTGTTTCTAGAGATAAAGAACTTGGCTCAGAAACCTGTGGCAAAACCGATGGCCATTATATCCCAGGAATCTGATGGCCATTATTTTAGATGAATTAAAATCTGATGGCCTTGGAGTCCCTGCACCAGCTGTTTTGGCTGAGGTATACTCCAGGCACAACTCAGACCTTACACCCAAAGAAGCTGCCCGAATGCTAAAACCCCAGCACAGGGAACCCACAGCTTCCTCCATCAGAACCAAAGTCTCCACTAAACCAAAACCAAAACACCCCAAAACAGCTATTCAGGGAGATGAGTCCCCTGAAGATGCTCCTGTACCACCAAGCAGGATATACTTGCTGGCTTAAACCCCCCAGCAGTATCAGAGACTCTACCAGCCATAGCCGCTCAGGATTCCTCTCAGAAGGAGCCTGCAGCCACCACACAAGGGGTACCCACACATTTGGGATCTCCCACTTGAGGAGATTGCCATTGAAGAGCACCATCCTCCCCAGGTGCACACTGCTTCTCCACATATCCCCATGCAACCGCCCCTCAAAGTCCAACCATAATTATTGCAAACGTGCTGACTCGGTTGCATGCCTCTCTCCTCCAACAACCACCACCAAAGGGAGAGAACCACAGACATTGAGGGAAGGGATTGATAACCCACAGCACCGGGGTTTACAAATTCTATCTCCTGTGTAGATAGGGAGATTAGAATATCTAGTGAGGCTGCCACCTCTTCTGAATCAGCACATGATCAGAATGAGGCTGGTAACATAGCTAAGACCTCACTAGAGGCAACAGCTGATGAAGGACATAGTCCTGAGGCTGGAAGTCCCCAGTTCCAAGAAAAAGGGGCACATGCTAAAACTGGTCTACACCCAGTGCATGTAAATCCTGCTACACGCAGGAGGTCAAGTGATTCAGCATCTGCTGATGATGACCTGGGCTTTTTCTATGATGTTCTAGCCCACAACACCATCCTGGAGGCTGAGGTAAGCAGACTATAAGATTCTTGCCAAGAAGTCTCAGGATGTAAGTCCATCTGCCCCCACCAACCCACAGATGGCACTTCCTTTGAAGGTCCCCAAACACTTTACCCTCTCACTTCACTGAGCCTCCAGCTTCTGCTTTTGGCACTATCTCCCGGACAGAACCCCCCAGAGCAGATGGTTGCTGTATTCCAACACTCCCTACCTCTCATCACTCCCATTATCAATGACATTGTTTATAAAGCCATTGATGAGAGGATTTCCTCAAGTCTACAACCACTCATTGATGATGTTGCACAAGAAACTTTCTGCGGTACAAACCCCTGCCACCAATGCATCCAAAAAGGGGAGGAGTACTGCAGTGAAAGAAAAGAAAGAAAAAGAACTGAGGATGAGAAGGCTCAAGACCCAGGAGTTGGAATAGAAAAGAACAACAACTGATCACTTACAAAAGAAAGAAAAGTGCTGGTGATCAAACAATGCTGAAGAAAAATCCTTGGAAGAGCTGGTAAAAGATGCAGATGAACACACAGCCAATCCATGAACAAAATCATTGAGCAACTCTTCAAGCAAGGCTTTGACACAGCCACACTAGACAGTGAGATCAGGAGGTTGGAAGTAGAGGAAATTCAAACCAGATGGGCTGGGTATGATGTGCTGGAAAGAGAGATTGAGATCATGATTTGATTTATAGCCAAATACTTAGGAAGATCATTGATGGAGATTCGTTCATGGACCAGAGACAGTATTCTGGCTATAGCCACCAGAATCTGTTTGTCTGAGCATTTCATAAGGGGATTATCATTGAAGCACTGATGAGGCTGGGCTGGAAAAAGGTTTGAAATTGCAAGACTACCAAAGCCAAACTCACAACCAAAATGCTGAACACCTTCCCAATCACCCACTCAAAAACAGCCTACCCCTCAAATCTCCAAACCAATCTCAAACCCCAATCCAAACATCCTCAACCTTCAAAACCATTCCTTTACCACAAAAACCAACCAACCATCATCCAGTGATGCACCTAGAAGAGAGAAAGGGTGCTGAGGATAGAAAAGATGAAGAAGAAGAGAATGAAGATGATAGTCTCCACTCTCTGCTGTTCTAAAGCTACCAGAACCCATGTCAACTCATGATCACACCTGACTCACAAAGGGAACGGTTAGAGTCAAGATAGAAGATGAAGAACAGCAGAAGTAGCACGATGAGCAACTACTGAAGATGGTTGACAAGGATTTCCTCAGTCATCATCTATACAAGTCATGAAAGGGCATGCTCAGAGGCTGTACACCTCAGACACACATTTCAGTATCAGAAGGAGAGATGAGAGGGTATGGCCAGACCCCAAGGTGAGTTTCTAGAATCCACAAAAGATCCATTCCTCATAGATACAATGGCCAGGTTAGAAAACACTAGACTCTACAATCATGTTGGGCCATTGTAGTCTCACCATGGGAAAAATTGATGAATTCAAGAAGGCTCATCAATCAAAAATGACCCCCAAGCCTTACTGGAAAACAAGATGATCAAAAAGGGGTTATTATATAAGAAGCTTGAAGACATTAAGAAATGAGCTCCAGTTACTCCTTGAGGGCACTCATCCTGATGAATTTGTCTATAGGGAGGTAACTACTGTGGAGTTGAAGAATGGCAGGACTGTAAAGTACTTATCTGAGTACTATGGTCCAGAGTTCTTCTTTGAAGGAGGAGTAGAAGAACTCTCCAAGGAGGAACAGTTTGTTCTCCTTGAGGCCTATGTTCGAGAGTCGTACAGACTCAAAATGGGAGTAGATCTCTGAATGGGATAACAACTCTGTGTCCAGTTCCCCCAAAAAGAGTTCCATTCATACCTTGCCAAACAGCTCTCTGAGATTTCTTCCCGGCCGTGTTTATATGGGTCATCTTCTCTACTGATCAAGAAGGAAAAAGACCAACCATTTTGCCAACAATAAGGGGAAAATAAATCAATTAGAGGTTTTGGCTGCATGGTTCAGGGGGAGTTTGTTGGACCAAAAGAACCAATGAGCCAAGATCAGAAAACCTCTAAGTCCCACATGATATCACAACAACTACTGAAGACTTCATCAGCAGTTCGACAAGTGCTGAAGACTTCAACAGCTGAAGATCAAGTACTGAAGACTTCAACAGCTGAAGACTAAAGTGCTGAAGCTCAACAGCTGAAGAACACAAGTGCTGAAGCTGAACAGCTGAAGAACACAAGTGCAGCTGAACATGAAGGACACAAGTGCTGAAGCTGAAGACCAAAGTACTGAGTACACAGCTGAAGAGTCTACCAGTGCTGAATCAACAACTGGTGTACAAAGTCTGAAGACAAAGACTGAAGACATCAGCTGATGATCTACTACTGAAGTCATCAGCTGATGAAACATCTGAAATTCAAGTCTGAAGACCAAGTACTGAAGTTTCAGTAGTTTGTCACAACAGCTGAAGAGTACTTCTTCAGTAGTTGTGATATCAGTAGTTTTATGTTTTTTTACTTTCAGTAGTTTGTAAAACGACTGAAGAGCTTTTCTTCAGTCGTTGTAGTATCAGTAGTTTTATGTTTTTCTGTAGTTGTAGTAACTGATAACACTTAGTATTTTGTAAGAAGATGTCAGCTGTTTTGACATCTTCAGTAGTTGTGTTTCAGTTGGAATAATTTTGTTAGATGTCACTATCAAGTGACATCAGCAGACGTCACATCTTTATTATAGAGGTGTCGACCTAATTGTAAGTGTGACATTCCGTTACCACGAAAGCGAAATATTGAATGAAATTTATTTTCAGAATTCTCTCTATCTATAACCGTTTTGTTCTTCATTGAATATCTTTTCGTTCTTGTGAATTGGCTAATTCATTGTTAGAATTCCGCTGCTATACTCTCTAATCAATCAAATGTAGATCACTGATCTAACATCATCATAGTTCACTGTTACCGTGATGAAAAAGATAGAGAAAGTACCCGAAATCGACGAGTTCACAGTCACTACTGATGATCTTCAAATTGAATTTCGACCAGAGTAACGTTTGATTGAAACAAAATGAGGAACCTAGTTTCAGCGGTGAATACCGTTGAGGATTGAACTTTCAAACGATAAGGATCCTACAAACGCAAACTACATTAAACAACTAATTTCGACTTTTGAACGGTGATGATAACTATGACAAATCCAAATTAACAACAATTAAGTAAAAATGATTCATTCTAAGTGAAAACTAAAACAAACAATTTCATTGAGTATGAAATTAGTTATTTGTTGGTCATTCTAAAAACTTATTTTCTATCTTTTTACATATTAATCCAGATGCCTACACCAAAAACTTGCATCATCTACCTAAATTAAATTCCATCAACAGTTTCTTCATCAATTTCTCAATATCATTTTCCATATCAGTATAACCATCAATAATTCTTTCTTGATTCAAATATTAAAATTATTAATCACAGAAGTGTTTTACCAATTGAGATTATGCCCACAGTTGATTTTAACACTATATCGCCAAATCCGAAACAAATCCCACTTCATTATGCCATCTGTAATTCACGAAAACAATTAGTATGTTTCTTCACCTCATTGCTTGATGTTGACTGGTATGTTCTTAGAAGTTTATCAAATACAACTGATCTGATTGTGCCATCCGCAATTAATGAAACAAATCCGACTTTAATTGATATCAATCTGAATTTGATATTCTCATTAGAAGGTTATCAATCCGATGAGTTACGATTGAGAACATAATTCGATCAAGAACATAATTAGATTAAGATATTCGATTGAGATAATTCAAAAGTACATAATCCAAAAAAGATAATTCAAACGAAACAGATCAGATTGAGAACATAATTCGGTTTAGATACATAATTCACCTTTAGCGATCCGATTGAGATGAAGAACTAGAGAAATCTCACCACAACGAAACCAATTGCGGTACAAATCACTACCTTCTGGATTTCTAATCACGATGATGAACCCTAGTCTTAGGCCAGATTCGATTGAGATGAAGATCCGATTGTAAGGCCAGATGGGTGATCGAAGCAGGGAGTTTAGGAATGAAAATTTAGGTTAATAAAATAAACCTAAATTTTTTAGATGAGATGAAGATCCGATATCGCAGTTAACGAAAGAAATCCAACTTTTCATGTATTTACCTTTTGAGTTATTATTACTTTCCTTTTAATCATTGTTTTGTGTTCACATTAAATAATTAAATTAATTTCTTAGTTCATTTGATTTTAACCGTGGTTTTTCACAAATTCAAAACCCAACTATATCATAAGAAGTGGTGGTATGATGACAAGTGGCTAATATGTCTTTATTGACTATTGAAACTATGAACTGAACTTCATTATTTTTTGTGTGTAAAAAACAATACGATAATAACTTGGAAAGCATCAGAATTAAAAAAAATTAAGTTTTGTAAATAAGCTTGAAAGAAATGCATCAATATTACAAATTATGAGTTTGATGCTCAATGCTGAACATTTGTAAAATCGATAAAGGAAAAATACTATAATCATAAAATTAGGAGATTTTACATAATTAACTTTAAATTTTTGGTGGGATTTGTTTGGATGGAGAGGTTTTTAATAAAAAATATATGCCACTAAAAATTTTGAAAGAAATTTTGAGGGTGTAAATGTTGGATTGATTAGTGGCATAAAATTAAAAGCCTAAAATTAAATAACCTATAAGTATGGCATAATAAGTACCACTAAATCCATATATTTGAGTATAGATGATAAATAAGACTAAATAATGGGTCAACCAAATATGGCACATACAAAGTGTCACTAAACTATATATTAGCGACAAAAGTTAAATACCACAAAAAACATGTGCCACTAAATGACACTTTTTTTTGTAGTGTATTGAGAATCCAATAAATGGTTTCCTATGAAAGAGCAGTTGATAAGGAGTCATGTTACTTTCTTTAACAATTAGAGTTTGATTTTGTACAAAGCACGATGTATTAACTGCTTCTGCCCATAAGGTGATTGGCAGTTTAGCATCAGCTAGCATTGTTCTTGCTGCTTCAATGAGTGTTCTATTCCTTCTTTTCAGCTACCTCATTTTGTTGAGGAGTTTTAGCTGCACTAAATGATGAGCAATGCCTTTGGTTGCACAAAAGGATCATTCCTTCATTTTTGAATTCAGGACCATTATCACTCTCCTGATTATTTTGACCTTATTTCAAGTTGGTTTTCAATTTTGTGATAAATTCTTGTATTATTTGGGATGCTCATTTTTGAGAAGAAGTAAGAAGAAGACCCAAATCAAAAAATGAAAAGTCAATCATGATCACCAAACAATATTGTTTCTTTCCAATATCCATGACATGAGTTGGTCCAGACAGATCCATATGAAGTAACTTCATGGAGTATTGTTTGTGTTCACCAGCTTGGTTTTGTGAGAAGATTTGTGCTCTTTTTCTTTGAGGCACGCTGAACAGTGATCAACAAAATGAAATTCTTTTTTAGGAGACCAATGACATGTTTCCTTTGACCATCTGTCATGTTTTTTTAAAGTTTGTGTGCCCCAAATGTCTATGCCAAAGTTGTGACTCATCAAAAGATGCTTTTGACAAAAGACAAGTTTCTTCTTTTTAGGATGAAGATTATAGGTTAACACACAAGTATATTCTTCCTTGGGGTTTTTAGGACAACCCATTCTTCAGGGATCTAAAATCCAGGTTTCAGAATATAGCAGTGAATGTCTGTAAAGTGAGTAGAATATTTCTTGTCGCAGATCCGAGATACGCTTAGCAGATTGAAGTTCAGTTGTTCACAGTAGTTCACTCTGTCGAAGCTTAGCATCCATTGTCACAGATCCTTCACCTGGGATTCTACCACCTTTTGAATCTCCACCAAATGCCACCAGTAGTTCCTTATATGTGCTTGAAGTCATGAAGGAGGGACAATCTCCAGTCATGTGTCGGGAGCATCCACTGTCCACATACCATACGCTGTTGGACCTATATGGATGAGCCTGCAAGCATAAAGGAACTAATTAGAATATGGAACCCAAGCCATGGATGGTCTTGGTTTCCCGTTCCTATCTATTATGTGACTTCTTGATACTTTCTCTAGATGGTGATTTATTCAGAGGTGAACTGGGAGATTGCTTATGATATCTTGCTGAGGTTTTCTCATCAACATCAACAGAGGAGTCAGACGATAGTGAAATCTTTGATCTCTATTCTTTTGAAGAAATTTAAACCATTTCTGATTTTCAAAGATCATTTGGGTTTTGAAAAGTCTTGCTTTTGATTGATGAACTGGTTACCTCTTTGACTTTTCCTTATTTCTTATGTTTTACTCATGTCATTGAGTGATCTAGATGTTCTAGATTGATTGTTGTGCAAGTGACTCCTGACTTGAGTTTTGTCTGATGATGCTGTTAAGATTGGTTTGTTTTGGAATCCTCAATCCCTTCTGATTGATGTATTGTGATTGTTTATATCACAGACTGAACAATATTTGTTGAAATAACAATTTTTGGTTGAGTGGTTTTCATGTCACAAATAGAACAGTATGATTGAAAAAGCATTTGTCTGTTTTGTGATTGAACATACCAAATGTCACAATACATTTGTTTGTGCTTGAGTCAGATTTTGGTTTGTGTGACTCAGCTGATTTTCCTTTTTCCTGCGGGCCACTTCTTTTCTTTAGGGATGAATCAAAATCACCCCTTTTTGCAGGTTGTTTCACAACACTGCATCTGATTGATGGTTTGGGTTGTTTTCGTTTCTTCAACCCTTTCTCACTTCCTTGTCAAACTGTTCAACGTGTTCTTTATTGCAAATATCAAACCCAACTCCCTGTCTTAATTTTGAAGACTGTGGGCTGATAGAGGTTTATGTTTTGAAGTGGGTGACCTTTTTGGTTTTTTTGTAGTGAAACCTTTCTTATTTGCTGATTGGTTTGAGATATACCTTATTATCAGAACTGCTCTCAGTAGTGGGTTTCACTGACTTTACAAACTTCTTTTTTCCTTGTAAAACAAATGGTATAAATTTTATAAAAGGGACAATGCTTTTACAGGGCTTGAGGGTTTCATGACACTCACCGTCTTGTCTGAACACTCTTTGATTTTGATGGATGATCTAACTTGATTTTATCCTCATTTGTTTCAATATAAACATCAGGTTTGTTTTGAGGATTGGTCTCTTGTTTGTTTACTATAGATTTAGGTTCCATAGTTTTTAGTTTCAATTTCTTCAGTGAGTGAGACAGGTTTCAGGTATGGCAGTGTAGTTGTCATTGTATGATGGAGTACATTAATTATACCCAATCCCGACATGTCCTTTGGATCCTTTGAGAATCAAGCATCTCTTGCAGCTTGACTGAAGACATTTGAAACATTTCAAGTTTCACCTCAGTTAGTGAATGTTCCCTTAGATTGAGCTAACTTTTTAGTATAGCTCATTCTTAGCTGCAGAGTGTACTTTTAACCATGCAGTTTTCTATTCAGAGATAAAAGATTTGATTTTTATTTCAATCCTTTTATTTCTCTTTTCATCATCTCTGATTTTACCTTTTCTTCTTTAATTTTATCAGCTAGTTTATGGTTATTCTCTCTATAACCTTGCACTTCAAAAATACATTTTTCACTACAAAGGTTAGATTTTACCTCAGTAGGGATTGGAGATGGACCATCATTGATGTGTGCCATAAGTGCATGATTTTGAAATTGAGCTGACTTCCTCTGCATACATGCTCTAGTCACATACCCTATCTTGCTTTATCACGAGACACTGGCAGAAGACTGACTGCTTCCATGATCTTGATTTGTCAGTTGAGGTGGATTTTGATATGATTGGTGTTGTTGTGAATGATGATGCTGCTTGTTGATTGTTGGCGGAAAGCTTGAGTTAGGCTGTGAGGATGATTGGCCTTGAGAATTCTTTGATAGTTGTTTTCTCTTGGGGCATTGCATTCTCTAGAGAAGTGGCCAGCCATGCCACAGTTTAATCATTTCACCTTGATTTATCATATCCAAGTTTTGTATTTTTCATTTAGGCTTAGCTTTATGCCTTTTCTAAAGAATTTATTGGCTCTCATGGCAATCATAGCCATTTGCCATTGTAGATCCATTTCTTCCACATCATCAGGATCCATTTCCTCCAGATCTTCCTGAATTAAATGAGCAGAACTGAGTCTTCCTCCTAAGTATGCTTCAAGCTTGCACAAATTGTAAGTTGCCTTTTTTTCTTCTGATCTTGTGTCTTAAGGAGTGATTTGAGGAGCACCGGTGACTCTGGATGTTTGAGATGATGTTGATGGATGATTGATTGATGGAGTTGCAATAAACCCAGAGTTGTTCAGTTGATCTCTTGATGAAATGAAATCATCCTCCTTAGTGATGAATGCATTTTCCACAGAATGAGATTCTAATGGAAATTTGTAAGCTTCAATCACTCTTGGTCCACCAGATTTCTTCTGCTTCATTTCATCAAGTTCCAATGATTCTATTTTGGCTATCATGGTATCCAAAGTAGTACTCTCGAGATCAAGTGTATTTTTCAGCATTGTTACATTCTGTTTCTAGCTTTCAGGGAGGCTATGTAGCATTTCTTGTTTAATTCCTTGATCTTGTAAGTGACTCCCATGATTTCTAAGTCATTTACCAACTATACAAATCTGTGCAGTTGTTTTGATATGGACTCTCCCTTGGTGTGATGGAATGTTTCATACTGATTAACAAGCTTATCCTTGTTAATTTCTGCTACCTCACTGCTTCCTTCACACATAATTTTCAGTGCATCCCACACAGCTTTTACAGTACCATATTTCTCCAATCTTTTTAGCACATCCATCTTTAGTGCTTGAGTTAGAATGGAGTAGGCTTTAAAGTCAATCTTGATTTTCTTATAGTCTTCATCATCAAGAGTTAGATCTTCAAGAGGTATTCTTGCAGTTTTGCAAAATTGCAGCTTGGTCTGCAGATAGAGTGACAGGGATGTGTGGCCCTTTGCATATTAAGATCCAAAAATCAGGATCAACACCTGTGATGTAATTCCTAAACCTGATTTTTCACTGTTCAAACTCAGATTTGTGTTAAGCATAGGAGGTTTAGGTGTATGACCAATTTCTGAGTAACTGTTAGAATCCATTTTGTAAATATAAACTAAGGTGATTTTTAAGATTGATTAGTCCAACTTGTCCAAATAGTTCAAATGGATTTCAGAATCAGATCTGAGATAGTAGTGAGTTTCTTGGTGTTTGGAATGTTTTGGTGAGAGTGTGTTTGACAATAGTAGTTTCTAAGGAGTATTTTCTACTGTTTACTATGTAGAGATGATGATATACTCTACTAGCAACTCGATTACCAGATCAATCAAGTTCTATTCAGTTCTTAAGCAGATCTGAAAGAGAACCGAGAGCCAAGGCTCTGATACCAATTGACTGGGTTAGTAAGATTGAGATTTCTTATATGAATCGAATATGGTAATCAAGTCAATGATTGAATGGCAGAAACAAACAATCAAAGAACATTCAATGCAAGAATTATACTCATAAATGCTTTTGTATGTATATGAAAGTGATTGATTACAGAGAATAAAAGACAACAAAAAATTCTCTATGTCTATCAGCCGTCACCTCATGTACGAGGTTTTCTATTCTATTTATAGGCAGACAATATGCCTTTTACAAAATGACTAAACTACCCCTTACCTATTACATCAAAACTAGTCTAAGTCTTGATCCGCATCTTTGCTTGTTCATCCGCATTGACAAATGCGGATGAGTTAACTTGATCAGCATCTCTTCACTTGATCATCTACATTAGTATGTTGGTCATCTGCATTGGTTAATGCGGATGAACAAATACTTCTGCGCATTTGTTCGGTCATCCGCATTTTTCAAATGTGGATAAGCAAAGTCTTGCCCGCATTGATTCTTGGTCTTCCGCATTTCTCAATGCGGAAGAACAAATACTTGTCCGTATTTGTTTTATGTCCTCCGCATTGACAAATGCGGAAGACTATACTTGGTTTTTCTTGAGCAGGATCTTCATCCGTATTTCTTCTTGCTTTATGGGATTCCAGCAAAGCAATCATCAAATCACCCATTGAATTGGCATGTATGATCCTTTCAGGGTGCAACGGGACTTTAAAAGATTTTAAATTATTAAGATGCAAATTCAAAGTATAAGTTTGAGAAGTGTAAGCAAAATAAAGGGAAAAATGATAGTAAAACTAGCATGCTACTGAGGTAACATATAGAAAGTAGACCTAGAGGTTGCTAGTTCATTATATGATGTGTCGGTAGATTCAACACAATAGATGAGTAGACCTCATTGGTGGTTTAAAATACAAACTAAGCTGTTCAACTTGTTGTGGGTTCCCATCTTATCCCTAGTTAACACAATCAATGCAGTTCCAATAAGGGGTGAAGAGCAAAATAAACGCCACAAATGTGTGCAAACAACCATAAAAATGAGCAAAGCACATGGAAAAATTCTAAATGCAATCAGGCTAATAACTTATGTTGTTGATGTGTTATGTGCAAAAGAAAAATAAATGCTCTAACAAGAAGATAGGTTGTGTGCCTCTCTGCTATGCGGTGGCACTGCCCTAAGGATAAACATAACCTAAATATTCTAGAATTCATTGTTGGTTGCGCCTCTCTACTGTGCGATGGCACTGACCTAAGGCTTGGCATCTCTTTGAAAGCTCTTAGAATAGTCTCTTCTTGAAATATACCCGTAGACCGCTCAAAAATCTCTTGAGGAATGTTGATTACATATAAGTGTGGGATTCATAAATGCTCGTTGAAATAATTAAACCGTAACTTATCACCAATGTGTGTCAAAAATCTATGTATTTAAGAATCGTGAGCTGTAGTTCTTGAAAGTCAAAATCATTGTGTGCATCTTATAGCTCTAGTATGATTTCCTAAAATTGCTATCGACTCTCGATCAAAACAAGAATCTAGCATCAAAATGGTTTATTAAAATGTCCCAAATGATTCTGATATACCTGTATTATTCCATAATGATTAGTACCAGAAATGATAAAATAGACTTGAAGCTGTGTTGTCCAGGAAGTAAAATGTGACATCCGTCACCATAAGGTTCGTCAATTAACGTGATTATCCGTTAACTTTTCCTTGATCGTTCATTCCTCATCTTTATTAACTTCTTGTGTGGACATCATACATGCTTTATTACCTTTGTGCTTGTGCTTTCTTCGTGAACGTGCAGGGACTAAATGTGACATTTTTCGAACTTGGGATGGGTATAAAAACCCCATTCCCAGCCATTCTTCTTCATCTTCTTCACTCCTTCTCCATTCTTCTACACTTCACATTTTCTTCATCTTTGCACCAAAACCACCCCGTTTCGTCTCGTTTTCGTCATCTAGACTTCATCTACAACCTTGTCAACTCCATCCTTACAGGTAGACGACCTTGGTTTTCCCTTTTCTTGCTTGTTTTACTGTTGTCCATTTCTAGGGTTTCGGGTGTTCGGGTCAACCCGAACACAAGAGGTCGTGTGGGTGCATGTGATGTATTTTTGCGTATGCTTATTGTTTGTGTGTGTTTGTAGTGTGTTTCTGGAGATCCTTGTTGTGTAAAACTCATGCTCGGGGAAGCGAAAGGTTGCTCTGCACTTCAGCAGTCGCGAACCTGCAGTTCAGGCGACTGGGTCTGTCATGCGACTGAGCCGTGTGATTGGGTGAGTCGTGCGACTAAGTTATGCGACTAAGTCATTCGGGCGATTGAGTCGTGCGACTGGGGATGTCATGCGACTGTGTCGTGCGATCAATGAATGTGTGCGATTGAGTCAATGTGGATAAATGATGTGTGCGATTGAGTCAATGCGGATGAATGTCAGTCGTGTGAATGAAGGTTCAATCGTGCGAATGAAGCTGATTCGTACGATTGAAGGTTGATTCATACGAATGGAGTGTTGAGTCGAGTGTCTGGTCTTGTTGTGTGACTGATGATGCTGTGTGTGTGAATTCCCTTCTTAAATGTCATGTGATGATAAGGTAACATCAATAAAAGTATCATTGCTTGACCACAAAGATTAAAGTCAACGCTATCAACATGCAGATACTATTCCAATTAAATCAACCTAACATTTTACAGTTATCAACAACCCATTTGGGACTACAAATATATAACAAGTACTTTCTCTTATAACAATGGGATCTTTAGACAAATGTCATTGGCAATGACGACTCCTTCTGGTACTTGGATCTACATAACATCTGATACGTGTGTATGATTGTGTGTGTGTTACCCATGACCGAACCGATACAACCTGAACCGACTAAAACTGAACATTACTGTGTACTTTATACATATCATTAATGCTTAACATAAATTGTCAATAGGTGTTTGACCGTTCATTACATACAACTGTTGGGTACTTTGATCATTCATACTTACCACTTAATAAGTGTGTTTCGTGGCCCCTTTTTATGCTTATACAACTTTTCAAATATTTACAAACATGGGGGAAAAGTATGCCCACCCGTTTTCTATGCTGTACAACATACATACAATTTACATATTTGGAATCAACGTGCTACTGTTTTGTGAGTACTTATCTGATACATGCTTGAGTCTACTGTGTGGTTCTTTCTTACAACCATTAAATTCTAGTGTGGAATCGACGGATAGGTATTGGTAGTACTATTTGGGTTGACACCCCAACCCTCGTTGTTGGTATACTAGTTAGTACCAACAGTCGCCAGGAACGGGCCTTGGGTGAATATATTCCGACAAGATTCTTTGTGTACATCGTTAGGTTTGGTTGTAAAGCTCAGGTCATGTGATTTTGCTTACTTATAACTGTATGCACGGTATTCCGCAACAAACTATTATACAACATCAATTACTTATTTACTTTTAAATCTGCAAGCTCGCCAACAATTTTGTCGACCATTTGAGCATATCTTTTCATGTGAACATGCTAACTGAAGATCTAGGTGTGCTGCCTTAGTGGAGACCCTAGGATGCATTTTGTGGTTAAACTTGTCATTTTGAAACATTTGTTGTAATCTGTTTCGAACAACATTATAATTTGTAACTTGTTCCTGGGTTGTGGGAATTGCATACAATGTTATCATCTTTGTTATGTGAATCATTATCATGTTATGCTTATGGCTATGTTATCGTGAATATTGACTAAACACGACACAAGTCCCCTTGTTGTCGAGTGTCGTCATGACACGCTTGTCATCATTTATTATATTGCATCTCTACCGCTTACCATGTGTTATGACGATCCCGTCTCGTTACATCCCCATGTTTCTGCTCTCAGCGGGGGTGTGACATAAAATCGGTTAGAAGTACTCTAATAGGTTTAAATCCATCTCTAATCAAAGATACAAAATATATCTTGTTTTTTTTTAAATTTCAAGTTGTTTTATTTATTTTTAGTCGCTTGTTAGGTAAAAGTCGGACTATCATCTGGATTCAATCTGTGAATCACTCACTAAAAGGGGTCACATCTTGAGGTGACCAATTGGGTTTTGAATTAAAAGGATCACGTCTGAGGTGATCAAACAGTTTTTAGTTAAAAAGGTCATGTCTGAGATGATCATCGGTCATAACGTCTTATCAATAGTTAAACGTGTATGTTTGAATGTGAAAGAGGTCAAACCCATAAGTATGAGCTAGTCGTATGATTGAACCATAAGTACGGACCAATCGCATGACTGGATCATAAACGTGGAGCAATCCATGTGATTGGATCACTAGAATGAACCAATCACACGAATGGATGAGGCCGTATGAGCCAGTCGCACAACTGAACCTCAGTCGCACAACTAGAGCAGGCGTATGGGTCCAGTCGTACAATTGAACATTAAGACTATATAAAAGGAGGGGTGAGTCGGTCGCATTTCTCACCACCCCCTAAATCGTTCAAACACAACTCATACGCGGACACTCTGCCAAAATTTCTTCTTGCCTTGATTTCTTGCCGATTATGTTACTAACTGATCCATTGTTCATCTACAGGTACTTAGTGATTGAAATCGAACAAAATGCTCAATGAAATCAAACCCTTACTGATCAAATTGGTTAAAATCAAGAAATCAGTAAAACCCTTCAAATAGACAACTTAAATGGGCATAATCGTTAAAATGAAGGACATAAAGTGATAGTTAGGGTCCCTGCGAATCTAATGAGTCTAAATACAACGCTTAACATCAATTTTTGACCTAGATTCAAGGTTAGAGTGTTGAACAGAGAGTTATACGAATGGACATGTTGATGAACTTCAATCGCACGATTGAGCTGGGCGTATGACTAAATCGCACAAATGAACCAGGCGTATGAGTTCAGTCACACGATTGACTCAACCGAATGGTCTAACACACAACTAATTTCAGTCGCAAGCTCAATCGCACGATTGAACTCAGCCGCATGCTCAATTGCACGACTGAATGCAGCGTATGCTTCAATCGCACGATTGAACCAGACTGATCTCAAAACAGTTTAATTTCAACGGTCTTATGTTATGCACAAATCTAATGTTTATGTGTCTTGTGTTATAGCAACATGGCTTATAGGTGGACTATCGACACCAAGCACAACATCTGTGCTCACTTGGATGCAACCACTCGGAATGCTACCGAGTTTGCTAGGATTATTGCTTTTCTGAGGAGGCAAGGATCTACAAAGCTATCTTTGCTCCTTGCACACCCTACTGATCTCTACAGCAGGCCTTCTAGAAAGGTGCTTCAGTTGACAGATCTGCTAAGCCTTACTATATACGGAGCTCCATTTTTGGTCAAGAGATCAAGGTTACTGCAGCTGATTTAAGACGGGTACTGGATCTGGGTGATGATGTTGCCCACCTGACCAAGTTACATCCTCTAACAGTAAGGGGCTATTTTCTATGGATGAAGTACACTAGGGACATCAACTCAGGTGTGCTCAACAAAAGAAACCTGTGTCCCCAGGTCAAGTACCTGGCCCATGTCATTCTGAAGTGCATAGCATCAAGGAGAGGAGGATTTGATGATTTATCTTACCAAATCCAGAATGCATACGTTGCATTGGTACTGAACCATCCTTTCAGCTTTTCCAACATGATATTCTCTTACTTGATAGAGAACCTTGAGGCTAAGGATAAGGAGGGCTTTTGCATGTACCCTCGGTTCTTACAGCTTATTATTGATGAGAAGCTTCCGTCTTTGCCAAAGGAGAAAGAAGATACCGTGGTACTCAAGGTGATGGATGATACCACCTTGGGTAGGATGAAAGTATAACAGGGGAAGCAGGTGAAGCCCCTTGTCAGGAGATTGTTCGGGCACTTGGCCAGTGCTGATTATGTGGTGCCTTCTCACAAGAAGTGGCGTCACGATGAGAGTGACTCAGATGTCGAGCCTATAGAGCTACCACTGATGATGATACAGACGATGATGACGACGACCATGGTGATGGTCAAGGCGGTGAGGCTCCTGGTGGATCCGAGCAGGCTCCAAGCCACCCCGATCTTTAGGTAAATGAAGATTATGAGTCGGATGAGGAGCCTCTCGTGAGGACAGTTAGTAGTAGGGCTGAGGCCACCGAGAGAGGTAAAGAGGCGGTTGGTGGACGCCAGGCTGGGTCAAAAGGTGGAGCTACAGATGACAATCCTCTTACACTTACACCCTAAACCAGCCACTCGGCTCAAGGGGAGCCTCTGTCTCCAAGGCCTCAAGGAAGAAAAGGATGACCCAACCCCACGAGAAGAAGAGCAAGAGGCAGAGGATCACCCTAATCACTACTCCCACCACCACACTACCATAGCTACCACCACAACCACACCTCTTATCTCCACCCCATACCTACCACCTACCACCACCACCACCCTCCACTACTACTATCTCCCATCCCACCACCACTACCACACAGCCACTCCACCACATCCTACACACATTCCACCTTCCATCCTATATACCACATCTACCACCACCACCAGTCACCAAGTCGGTCCTTCCACACACTCTCTATTCACAGCTGGACCCTCGACCCCACTATTACCCAACATTGGTTAGAGGAAAGCTAGGTAACCTGAACAACACGGTGCTTAGACTACTTGCAACTGATGAGCTTCGGGCCTCTCAGTTACATAAGATGATGGAAGTTAATGTTGCTCAAGCTTAGAAGATAAGGGAGCTCAATAAGAAGAGTGACCTGTATGAGAGAGCTTTAAGCCGAGCCCACCAAGCTCCTACAAGTCAAATTGAGCTGGTGTTGGCGTCGGTAAAGGGGATTGAAGAGCTTGAAAAGAAGAATAAAAGATTATGCTAAAGCTGAAAGGGTCAAAGAGTGAGCCTCTGAAGATCAAGGAAGGTGATGGTTATGATGGAGATGATGATGATGATAATGATGAGGATGAAGATGATAGTGAAGAAGATGTTGAGGAGGGAGGACCGAGCCAAAAGGATCACAGTGAGGATGATGATCAGGAAGGTGATGCATCAGCATCAGCATCAGCCTCTAATCCGCAGGCTCAGGAGAGGCTAACTAAAAAGAATCAAGATCAAGGAGCCTCATCCTCAGCTCCTCCAGCTGAAGAAACGACAAATCAAGACAAAAGTAAGAATTAGATGTCTTTGTATTTAAAAACTTGTGTACTTAAATTATATTACATTAATGTAATTAAGTATCATCTATGGTTGTTTATGTTTAAATGCTTT
The DNA here is from genome assembly GCA_025506515.1 of Flaveria trinervia. NCBI lineage: Eukaryota > Viridiplantae > Streptophyta > Magnoliopsida > Asterales > Asteraceae > Flaveria > Flaveria trinervia. Next base: position 20,102,762 of record CM046443.1, read on the forward strand.
ATATATAACTTATGTGTGTTGTGCTAATGTCTAATCAAGTAGATAAAACTACATAGTAGGATGAATACGATGTTGCTCCCCCTTCAGCAAATCGTATAAATTCACTATGATTCTTGATTTGCAAGGGATCGTCAGAAGGTCAGTGAGCTACACTCCGAAGACGAAGAAATTATACATGATCTGACGACGAACAGCTAGCTGAAATATTCCGACTCAATCCAGAAAAAATCATTAAAGATGCTCCAGAAGTTAATGTTTTAAGTGATGAGGAGCTGAAGGATGTTGATGAGATTGAGATTGAGGATGTTACAGTAGAACATTATCCAGAGTACACTGACCGCGAGGGAAATGTGATACCCAACTTGGGTGATACTTTCGGCAGTACTACATTTGAGAAGCTGGATGAATGGAGAAGGAAAAGGAAGAGGATGAAAACCAAGCCCAAGCCTGGATGCAAATGTTGATATCAAGAAGGCTGAATGGGGCAGCTTGTTTTGCTAAAATAAGAGCCCATCGCACAACTCCAAAGCAAAATGCCTACACCAAACTCTACAAAAATCAAGAAACATCAGAAGGTGTCTGGAAAAATCATTGCATGGGCCTATTTTGAGGACTTAAACGTATATGCTATAAAGAGAGAGAAGGGGATTGAGTTCTTCAGATATCAACATGATCTGAAGACTCTTCCTGGTTTTAAGCTCAATCGACTGGCATGCTTGGATCTGCTATATGCTAATCTAAGGAAGATGTCAGGATGGTTTGAAGCTACATTAAAGAAAGAATACCACACCAGATGGGTAAATTTCAAACCTCAACAACCGAAGAGGTACATCCGTAGGTTTGAAGTGGATCCTATATCTGGGAAGCCAAAAGTAGTGCTGAAGTGGAGTTCCCCATGCACAATGTCAAAGATTCCTTACGGGAAATCCCTCAAGACTTCACTCCACATTTCAAATAGTGGTATTATGACCAGAGGATGGGTGAAGCGGTCATAGTTCTGAACAAAGAGGGGAAAATGGAAACTATCAGGGTATTTGACCCAATGTGGCTTACCAACTTGTCAGCTGAAGATGTCTTACACTCTATACAAGGACTACTATTCTATGACACGCAAGATATTGTACAAGCCCTCCAACTCCAAAGCAAAATGCCTACACCAAATTCTATGACACGAAAATTAGACGTAAAAATGTTGAACCCGCATGTGAAATGTAAAATATTAAAGACAATAACTAAGTTGATTTCAGAACCACACATGTGATGCGACCGTTAGACAGTAAAAAATATGCGTAAAAACATTGAGTCACACGTGCATGTTGCAACGTGTTAAATTTAAACCGTAACGTAAAATGAATTTTTTTTGTAAAAGATGAAAATTGTAGGGAAGCAAAGTTGAAAATAAAAAATTGTAAGGGTTAAATTGTAAAATATTTAAAAATATTATGACTAAAAGTAAGAAAAAAAACAAAAGTGAATACAAAGTACAACCATTAAAGCTTAGGTACGACCCATAATTCACAAACCACTTGGTAATTGGTATTGTATTATGTTGATACATATGTCCCTAGTTTATGTGCTTAATGTAAAAGTCTTTTATGTCTTACACATATGTGATGAATGTGTTAAATGAAATATATATGTGGTGTGATGTTTATATGTTTAATATTTCATAGTATTATGTGTGTTAAAGTATAATGAACTTACTATATAGGTTTGAGGTTGTTGTGCATAGTTCTTAGTCAATAATGATGAGAAAAATGTCCAAACTTAGTCGTATGAGTCTTCATGGGAATGGACCATGCTTATGGACCATACGCATGAATACATCATGCTAATAGACTAGTCGCACGACTTAACCAGGAGACTGGATTAGTCGTATGATTAAGACATAAGGTTGACTCAGTCGCACGATTGAACCTTCTGTTGTGCGTATGGATCAATCGCATGATTCAGTCGCACGACTGAACCATGCTAATGGTTCAGTCGTACGATGGGAAGCCCAAACTATAAATACCACTTAATTTGTGGAAAAACAAAGACTGAGAGAAACACTTTGGAACAATTAAGAGCATACTTTATAATACACGAACCTAGCCATCTAGAACGTCCAAAGAAGCCTATCCAACTTCACAGATCAATCCTAATCGATCTCTATTCATTCATAACATTCAGTTTCAATATTATATCGATCGGGTAATTGTTCTCACATGATTGATTGCCAATCAAATAGGATTCGCACTATTGATTCGGTATAAACACGGAATTGTTGATTATTATGTACATACACGGTCTGACATATTATATATATATATAATAAATATATTAAGTAAATTGTGGAATATTATTTAACTTTCTACGAGCATTACTTTGATTAAAGCATATGTACAACACCTTTATGTTTATGTACAACATTTTATGCATGAAAAAGTTGATAATTAGTAATATATAAATATTTTCTTAAATATTTGATTGATATAAGTCTCGACCTTTGAAGAAATCTTCTAAGGCAATTCACATGTGGATTTTATAACTTATAAAACCACGTTCGGGTGCTTATAATGAATATTAATACTTTTGCCAAGTAACATCACCTTCGGTTGTAACATCACAAGCGAATGAACATATGCATGTGAGTATTTTATCCGACTCCCATCACATTCAAATTCATATGCAGGTGTACATGTGTATTTGAAGAATTTTCCAAGTCCAAATAAATGTGTGTGACCAAAAGCTAGATGCAGGTAAAGGCAAGCAAATGTAGGCTATGCAATGAGATGTGGAAGGAATAGTGTTCATCTGAATGTGACAATTTTCACCAAGTACAATCATGTTCGGATGAACAACTTCTAATAGGGCGAACAAGTCAAACCAAACGCGAATAAACACAAAGCAGATCTGAATGAGCAACTATAAGATTCAGATGAAGAACTTAATCTTATTTGACTTGTAATTATTCTGATGTAACCAGTATGTCTAAATGTCAAGGAATTTAAATTTATGTTGGACATATTCATGGCCTATATATAAAAAGTTACACATTGTAATTTGTAACCCTAATTTTCATTTCTTATGTAATGTGTATTTTGATATAGGAATAATATTATACAAGCATTTATAAGTATTCTAGTGTGTTTGTTGATCATCTTGATCTTAGCTTAATAAATGTTTATTGTGATTCTTTAACAATGATCTAATAAAGAAGTTAGTTATTCCATCAACTGTTATTGTGATTTAAATAGTTGACATTAGGGCCTAGACTCTTTCTTGTATTCCGATATGAGTAAAATTGATCTAAGAATCAACTGATCTATTATTTTCTCTACACATCAAAGCTCATCTAGCTGTTATTTGTAATCAATAGCTGATCGAGACTAAATATGATCTTGTTTGATTCATATTTATTACATAATATGAATAAACCAGTCTGATGAACAGTAAGAGGTAAAAGTGTTGATGCACTGGGTTCAAGCTGTCATTGCGTACGAGTGTTTGATGCGTAAGGTAGGAGCATCTGACGCGGCCACGTAACTCACGACCCCTTTATTAGTGAGCATATGCATTAGGGAGAGGATGGATGGGGCCAACAACCTAGGTATCAGCCGTGGCATCCGGCATGTCTCCTACAACCGAAGCTCTTTAGGGAAATGTAGAAAATCGCTTAATTTCATCCATTTATGGCAGGTGGTGCCAACAGTGGTGTGGAGGTTGGTTTTGCTGTGGTTTTTAATAGTGCGGTGGTGGTCTGTTGGTGTTCCGCCTCCCACTTTTGGTTGAGGTGGGATGTTTATGTAAGGACTTTGTTGAGCGACTCTATTTCTACTCATGTTCTTACACACTGTATGTTTTCAGTTAATATCATACAATTTTGTTTTCGATTCAATTCTCTATTCCAATAGAAAAGATAACCAACTCACAGATATTTAGTATGCCATTGATGACCTTTTGATTCTATAAAAATTTTGTTTTTTGATTTGTAGAATGTTAGTTTAGTTGGATATGAAACCTACTTATAATGTCTCTTTGTCGCTTCAATCCTCTTTAGGGTGTTCGTAGTTGGCATGATTGTTGGCTTGGTTCTCAGATCTGCTTCATCACTGTTTCTTGATTGTTGATGTCGATGTTGGGTTCTATTTTGGTCTTTCCACATCGATGATGCTGAGCATATTGTCACGACCCGCCTAAAAACAAGTCGGGTATCAAGAGTTCCGGAAGTTTCCGGAAACATACAGAGGCATATCCAGTCTCCAGAACAGCCTAAAATGTTCTGGATCTGGAAAGGACACAATGAAGCATCTAGATCAGCCTTGAACCATCAAGAGTGATCAAGATATCACCCTAGAATGTCTAGGAGATAGGCTGCCAAGAAGGCTCTAGAAAAGCCTTCAAAGATCCATGATAAGATCTTGTAAATATTATACATTTAGAACAATCTAGATCATGAAAGATCTAGATTCATGAACTAGTATAAATAGATGATGTAGTTCACATTTGTAATCACCCAAAAACACCCAAAACTCATACAAGTCTTGTATAATACTTGTAACCCTCTCTTGTAAACATCCTTGTAAGCAATACAAAGTTGTTGTATTACTCGCTTGCAAACGCTTCCGCATTGTTACTTGAATTATCACATCTTTTGGGTCACAAAGGCTGAACTTAGAGCAAGTCTAAGTGCCGCACGAGAGTTGAAGAAATAACTCCGTGACAAGTGGTATCAGAGCAAGGTCGGTTTATTCGGGAATGACAACCGAAACAAGCAAACTCGTAACCATGGAAGAAAAACGAGGACGAGATGAATACCAAAAGGGATCAAAGAAGGATCGAGGTACTTCCAAGGATCGTACCTTGGAAAAACGAGTTGTTGACATGGAAACAGGTCTTGTTGAGATAGGAACTCAAGTAGACTTGTGTTTCCAACGATTGGATGCTTTGGAGGAAGATTTCAGTGAGCTCCGGGAAGGACTCAAGGCTGCTATGGAGCTATTTCAAGATGAAGTAAAGCTGATGATCAAAGATGCAATCAAAGATGTTACTACCAAGCTACAAAAAGACATGGATGAGCTGTCAAGCGACATGCATCGAAGTCTAATGGGCTTGGAAGCTAAAGTTGTCGATTACAACAAAGCCTTGATCACGACTGGAGGTAATGTTGTAAAACTTACACCAAGAGTTGAAATTCCCAAACCATCACCGTTCTTGGGGAAACGAGAAGCACGGGCGGTTGATGATTTTATTTGGGAAATGGAGCAGTACCTAGGAGGGGTACAAATCTTGGATGACACCACCAAAATCAAGACTACCACAATGTATCTTAAGGATACAGCAGCGCTGTGGTGGAGACGTCGAAGCGTGGACATCGAACGAGGTACGTGCTCGATCAAAAATTGGACTGAGTTCATCAAGAACTCAAAAGACAGTTTTATCCGGTAAATGCTGAGCACGAAGCCAGAAGTCGACTTCGAAAGCTCAAACAAACCGGGACCATCAAGGACTATGTTAAAGAGTTCACAACACTTGTCCTTGAGATCCCAGATCTATCGGACAAAGACTCCCTCTTCTACTTTCTCGATGGTCTACAATCATGGGCTAAGATAGAGCTGGAGCGACGAAGTGTTCAAGATCTTGCCTCAGCCATTGCAATAGCTGAAAGCTTGATCGATCACAAAGAAAAACGAACATATAGGCCCATGAATGAGGAAAGTGACGATGAGAAAAGTGGGGGAGTAAAGCCCAATCATGATCGGAAAGTGGAAACAAGGAGACCACCATGATACGACAACGAAAAACGTCCTCCAAAGTTCTGTTTTATATGCGATGGACCGCATAATGCTCGGGATTGCCCGAAGAAACAAAGTCTTCAAGCCATGGTGGCTAGAAATGACGATGAATCCCACAAAGACAAGGAGGTTTGTCTCGGGGCAATGCAACTACAAGTACTAAATGCTTTAACGGCACATGAAGGGAAGCCGTTGAAAATGATTAAGTCTGCCCAACGGAGCACAAGGGCAACATCACGAACACGGAGGCAAAAGGACTTCGGTTTGTGAACTTAGAAATAAATGGACGACTTGCAAAGGCACTGATCGATACCGGAGCAAGTCACAACTTCATGACACGAGAAGAGGCTAGGAGACTCGGCCTAAGGATATCCACACGAGATGGATTTCTCAGAGATGCCAATGGAAACACTAAAGCAATCGAGGGAATGTCATGGGCTGTCAAGACTAAGATCGGGACATGGCAAGGTAAACTTGACTCTCAATAGCACCATTGGACAACTACAAGATCGTGCTCGGGATGGACTTTTTCCGGAAGGCAAAAGCCGTTCCAGCAACTTTTCTGAACACCTTGTACATCGTCAAAGGCGATCAAGTACACACAGCCAGGATGGAATCAAGTCATCAAGGCAAAATATTGTCCGTCTTGCAACTTGTAAGAACAAGCCGAGGGTCACTCAAGCACGACGAGGGCGTCGTGGGTTTAGGTGGGGGAGAATGTCACGACCCGCCTAAAAACAAGTCGGGTATCAAGAGTTCCGGAAGTTTCCGAAAACATACAGAGGCATATCCAGTCTCCAGAACAGCCTAAAATGTTCTGGATCTGGAAAGGACACAATGAAGCATCTAGATCAGCCTTGAACCATCAAGAGTGATCAAGATATCACCCTAGAAATGTCTAGGAGATAGGCTGCCAAGAAGGCTCTAGAAAAGCCTTCAAAGATCCATGATAAGATCTTGTAAATATTATACATTTAGAACAATCTAGATCATGAAAGATCTAGATTCATGAACTAGTATAAATAGATGATGTAGTTCACATTTGTAATCACCCAAAAACACCCAAAATCATACAAGTCTTGTATAATACTTGTAACCCTCTCTTGTAAACATCCTGTAAGCAATACAAAGTTGTTTGTATTACTCGCTTGCAAACGCTTCCGCATGGTTACTTGAATTATCACATCTTTTGGGTCACAAAGGCTGAACTTAGAGCAAGTCTAAGTGCCGCACGAGAGTTGAAGAAATAACTCCGTGACAATATGCTCACTTGAGACGTTGTTACAGGTTCCATCAATGATTTTGAGCATTAGCTTAATGATACGATGCAACATATGTGTTTTGAATCAATCTTTTGAGATATTGGTTGATGGTTGGAGTTTGTTAGAAGCCACGATGTCGATGACAACTGACCTATATGTTCCTTCGAAACTTTTCGTTTTGATTACTTTGTGGCTGTGATGATACATCGCAATTGGTGTTGATTTTCGTAGCTTGGTAGCCATTTTTTGTTTGCAACCACAACCTGTCGTCGGTTTTGAGCCACCTGATAATATACAGAAAATGGGCGACAACACAAAAAAAATCTGAACCATGTATGTATGTAAGTATACAAAGCGTTAGAGGTGTGTTTTTTTTTTGGTTACTAGGTAATGATAAATATGTACTAAAATTTGTATGTGTGGCTTTCATTGATTTGTGTTCAGCAAGGCACTATTAAGTACGACTTCAAGACTTGATATTAAGTCACGTCTCTAATGACAAAAATGTTATATCACGTCACTTTGAGTCTCGGTTTTTCTGTTCTTCGACGCGCAACGCGCGTCTCGGGACAAACACTAGTTGCTATAAATTCAACAAATTTCATGTTTGTTTCTTAGTTTCTGTTCTTCATTTGGATTGGCAACTAAAAATCAAATTTCTGTTCTTCATTTGGTAATTTTAGACATGAACCCAAACCTGATTCGAAAAAAAAGTTTTAGATTAGGCAATACACTCATCTAAAAAAATAGATTGAGATTCGGTTGACCTGTTTAAACAGATTTAGGGTGACTCATTGGAAAATAGTTAACCTTTATATAAAAGAATGTTTTAAAAAATCATTATAGGTCTTTAAATTTTGCATCAATAAAGTAAGTTCACATATTAAGGTTCGAATTAGACTTTAAAACTTTTTCAAAAATAAATGTTTATAACCAAATACATTTCTTATAACTTAAACCCATTACATATATATTTGTATATGCAATTTGAAAGTTAAACTTTAATACTGAATTATCATTGGTTAATTTGATCTCATTCTAGGTGCTTTCTCAGTGTAGTTTGGTCTAATTTGTTCTTGGCCACCATTTGTCCTTAGTGTCTTACATTCCCTTACAAAGTGGCCCATTTGATTACAGTTATACACTTGACTTTGCTTTTTTCAGCCTAAACTTTCCACTAGTTGCATTGCTTGGAAACTTCCTTCTTGTCCTTTTGTAGAACTTTTTGGCTCTATGAGTAAGAAAATCCTTCTGCTGGACTATTTCCATGTACTCTAGATCATCGGGATGGATATAGTCTAAGTTTTCAAGGGTGAATAGAAAGTTGCATGTGCTTTCATCAGAAGACACAAAGGCATGTGAAGTGCTTGTCTCTTAGAATGTGCTTCATTAAGTGTAGCATTCTCCTGGTGTCCTTGGGAAGGTGATGAAAGGACCCTTTTATGAGTTGTGAGGGTAGCATATAAGATGATGTTAAGGTTCTATGCTCTCCCTTTTAGTCACATGCAAGGTTGAACTCATTTGATTGTTGGAGTTACCAGATGAACCATGCATGTTCATCTCCATCTGGTATCCACTGAGAATACCATACAACTCCATCAAGGTAAGAGTCTTAAGGTTTTCAGTTCTCTTGATAATAACACAGTAATGTGTCCATTGCCTAGGAAGAGAGGACATAAACTACCTTATAATATCCCTGTTCTCAAGAGTCACTCCAACATCCACTAGAGTGTCCATAATCTCAACATACCTAAAGTATTGTTGAGTCAAGATTTCACTTGTTTTAAAGGTGGAGCTCTCAAACTGCTGCTTCAGGAGATCCTTATTGTTCTCTTTGGCTTCAGTTGACCCCTCATATATTAGCTTTAGTGCATCCCACAACTGCTTAGCTGTTTTGCACTTCTTGAAGCCTCTTTATATGGAGTTTGGAAGAATAGTTTAAAGGGTTGTCATGGCCTTCTGATCAATCTCTATCTTCATCCTATCTTTATTAGAATAATCAGTCACAACCTTTAGTACCATACCATCTCCAATAGCAGCTGAAGAGGTGCTTGGTATGAAAGGTCTTGAGACAACATATTCACACATCTTGGAGTCTTGTGACTTGATGAAACTTTCCATTCTTTTGCACCAAGTGTCAAAGTCTTCAGTAATGATCAATGGGGACTTTGTTGTGGTTCTAGTTTCTATATCAATTTAGTGATAGCTGCCATTGAGATGTTAAGTATTTTGTGCGTGTGAGGGATATAAAGATGGTGAGATCTTACAATCAAGAGCCTGGAATGCTCTGATACCAATTGTAGGACCGTTTAAAGGAGTTCGGGTCACTTACAACACAACACACAATAAGGAGAGACTTGTTTAGAACACTTAATCGATCAAATAGGGAACTGGTAACACCAAAGCATACAATATTTGTGAAAGTTGGTGAGTTGGTGAGTCAACAGAATTGCAGCGGAAAGTGGTCCAACGAAAAGTTGGTGAGTCAACAGAATTTCAACGGAAAGTTGGTGAGTTGGTGAGTCAACACAATGAGGAGAGACTTGTTTAGAACACTTAATATATCAACTTGTGCAGTTACTAAAAGCATAGACCTTTCACCAACTTGTGAAAGTTAATGAGTTAAGAGAATTGCAGCGGAAATTGGTCCAGCTTTGTGGAAAAAATACATCAGATAATGCATGTCTTCAAAAGTCTTCGGAAGATAATTTGTCTTCACTTCTTGGCTTTGAAAGACTCTGTCCTTGAAGCTTAGGAAGACTTCACTTTGAGCTTCAGAAGATGTTGATCTTGGCTTCAGAATATTTTACACTTAGAATATTTTCTAGTGCATGGTGTAAAACTTCCGAAGCATTCTACTTCAGCACTTAGTGCATACATGCAAGATAGACTTCTAAATACTATCGGATGTTTTGGATGAATCAACCTTATACAGAACCTTACAATTTTACAGGGGTTCGAATCAGTTAGAACTTCGGTTATTCACCGTATACATTGTATCCATTTTGCATTTGCTATTAATGAAATCTCTATGAATTTTTGAAGTATTTTCATGTGTTTGATTCCTTTACGCTTATAATAGATTATTGCGTTACAAAATCATCACAGATTGATCCATTTGAACCTATCATAATTTGTCAAATATTTTTATATATTTTCATTCAAAATTATTGCATGAACAATATGTAATTTAAATCTATAACAATTATGTCAGTTTGTTAATTTAACTTTTTTTCATTTACATAAAAAAGGTAAGATTAATAATCTTGGTATTAAAAAGTGCGTCTGATGCACAAGGCGATTCTTGAGGTGAGGGTGTGCGCTTTTTGTGACATAAGACGCATCTTGTTTGCTTCAAAATGCTATCGTGACGCTAAAAAGGTTATACATTAGGTAATTTATATATAAAGCGTAATAACCTATATTTATAGCTATATTTTGAGGGGGGGTGTAAAAATCTATAGGATATATTGAAAAATATATATAAACGTTTAGCATTTCGCTTACGAAAAGCCTGCTGTTTTTGCGTTTTGTGCTTCGGTTTTAGAGCATGTCGCCTTAGTGTGCTTCTCGTTTTTTTAAATCATGATACTAATATAATAATAAATATTGCATGTAGTGAAGTATTAAACAATTTGTAAAATATTTTTATATAACAATATTAATTTAAGACTATAACTGTTATCTTAATTTTATTAAGTTTAACTTCTTTTTTTTGACTCGTGTGTCACACGAATTTATAAGTTAGTACTATACATACGAAACAAAATTTAAGTTTCAATATTAGAAAAATAGTTATTACTTGCATTAATGTGACACGTGTTAAAAGTTTTATTATATTGTTATTAGAATAGAGATATATTATAATTCGCATCATTATATAATCTTTAAGGTGATAA